>JAVJIX010000313.1:247500-360000 GCA_036785185.1 Paratrypauchen microcephalus | reverse complement strand
CTGGTTTAGTACAGGTCTAGACATGGTCCAGTCCTGGTTTAGTCCAGGGCCAGTTCAGGTTTAGACCTGTCTAGACCTGGTTTAGTACAGGTCTAGACCTGGTCCAGTCCTGGTTTAGTCCAGGGCTAGTCCAGGTTTAGACCTGTCTAGACCTGGTTTAGTACAGGTCTAGACATGGTCCAGTCCTGGTTTAGTCCAGGGCCAGTCCAGGTTTAGACTTGGTTTAGACCTGGTCTAGACCTGGTTTAGTCCAGGTTTAGACCTGGTCCAGTCCTGGTTTAGTCCAGGGCCAGTTCAGGTTTAGACCTGTCTAGACCTGGTTTAGTACAGGTCTAGACCTGGTCCAGTCCTGGTTTAGTCCAGGGCTAGTCCAGGTTTAGACCTGTCTAGACCTGGTTTAGTACAGGTCTAGACATGGTCCAGTCCTGGTTTAGTCCAGGGCCAGTCCAGGTTTAGACTTGGTTTAGACCTGGTCTAGACCTGGTTTAGTCCAGGTTTAGACCTGGTCCAGTCCTGGTTTAGTCCAGGGCCAGTTCAGGCTTAGACCTGTCTAGACCTGGTTTAGTACAGGTCTAGACCTGGTCCAGTCCTGGTTTAGTCCAGGGCTAGTCCAGGTTTAGACCTGGTTTAGACCTGGTTTAGTCCACGTTTAGTCCTGGTCTAGTCTCTTAGCCAATCTGGATGCAGAACACAATGTTACACTATAAAAAAAATGTTACATTATTTAAAAAATTGAAAAAAAAAAAATCAGCGAAACAGCGAGGCCGCGAACAGTGAATTGCGATAGAGCGAGGGACCACTGTAGTGGAATGAAAAACTCAGGATCATGTAGTGCGGTTTACTACAAACATTTTAAGACCTAAATGACGAGGCTCACAACAGCAGTTACAGAGAGATCCCAGTGTAAGTCACTTGGCGCCAGAGTCAGAAGGAGTTGGAAGAGCCCCTGGTGCACATCCTGTTTGAAACAACCGACTAGCGCATTAGCTATGTCCATTCAGATATACAGTCTGGTCACTGCTCTGCCTGGAATGTTCCACAGTATGACATTAACTGCTCTCCTTTATATTTATTCAATTACAGGTGGTTTTATAGCACAAAAATATCTAGAAAAACAGGCTGTGAGCGGGGTCGCTTCTCCACAGATCTGACCTGTAACTTGGTCTGGCTTGGCCTTTGTGAATGCCACACTGTGAAACATCCCAGACAAAGCAAGAACATCTCCATGGAGAAAAGCATTTGAAAGGCACTCCACCAGAAAAGTTACACAATGCACCTTTAATATCACTTTGACAAAATAGCCTACATGATCCAGTAGACTGTATTTTCATCCCAGCCTGCATCTGATTTGTTTGCAATTGTCCCTTCTGAGCTCCCATTGTTCTTCACTGATGCAATTTCGTCCTTTTAATAAAATAATTGATGTGACGCAGAGCGGTGGCTTCACAAGGGCAGAGTTAACGTTGGGGTTAGCTTTGGCGTAATGGTGATTTAAGGGCACTTAGCTCGTCTTCAAGGTGTAATCACTCTTTCTATTTTTACCTCTCATCCATCATCGCGAATGACAATCTGGCATTATCTCATTGTGTACACAGCACAGCGGGCAGCCCCAGAATCACATTACAGAGAGATCATGCCAGGAAAGTCCAACTGCAGTGAAGAGGAGGAACGAGAGGGAGGAGTTGGTGCAATTTGGTGCAGGATTAGCGCAATGACTCAAATTTAATTTCACGATAAATGATAATATAGAAGCTACTTTATGCCACTGACACAATAACTTTACCTAAAAAGGTTGTATTACACTTCTATGGGTATTACTTGCTAACACATAACATATTTCGATCACCATGTTACCTTTTATTGTTTTGAAAATGCTATATTCACCTATATTCACCGAAAAACAATGTGGAGTCACTTTCGTTTTCACTTTCGTTTCCCGTCCCTTTGCTCTCTGTGCTAACTCACTCCCGCTTCAGAGTGCTACCGCAACACAATCATCATGCTACTGCACATCGCATCAGGTTTGTGAAGTTGTTGCGTACACTTTTGTATCATGCTTTTGTATATTTATGAAAAATTGTCATGAGAGAACATGGTAGAACGCTCCAAAAAGTCAATTCTGCATATTAAATAGTATTTTTATTATCGTAGGGCCTGTTTACACGAGAACGCTTACGGGTAAAAACGACAAAATATTTTATCGGAAGTGCCTTTCGTTTACACGGTGACTGAAAAATCTGAAACCAGTGGAAAAGTTAAATACGCTCCGCTGTAGCGTTTCCGTGTAAACTGCCCAAGACGCAAAACTGGTCACATCTGCTCACGTCGCGTACGCGTTTACGTCACATAGATGCGGCAGTACAAGAGTCATTTCAACAATTGTATAAATCGCACCCACACACGTCTACGGTCTTTTCTCTTCTTCCCGTACAAGTCTTTCTCACACTCTCACAGCCACACAGACGCCAAGACAAGCGACCTCCGCATGAGGCACTTCAAATGTAAAATCCGATGTGATTTTATATTTTCTAATTCACTGTAATCCTCCTGTAATGTCACTATTTTCAGTACAATATTCAAAAACATGTAAACAAAAATACAAGTCACTGAAATGTTTGGAGCGGAACTTAACAACTCATTTAAAACGCAACTAGAACATTTTATTTTGAAGTTTTACCTTTCTCTTTTCCGGTACAGTCGTGGTTAGAAATGTAACTTGACGCTGTTGTGATGTTTTTTTTGTTTTTGTTTTTTTTTTCAGTCCAGTTATTTACAGCGCCTCCCTTCGCTGGCTTTTGCGTCCACTTTTGCGTCTTCGAAAAAACAAACATTTCCCGTTGAGAACGCTCGTCTAAACGCGGATAAAAAATTGAAGACGAGACGCCACTTTTGCGTCTTCTGTTTTGATCGTCGAAGTAGAAACGTAGCCTTAAATTCATCATAGATTTTAATTATTTGTAACCTGTCATATTGATTTGTGAATTGCCTGGGATGGATTTTTAAAAAGTCATTCAAATGTTCAGACAAATACTTGAAGCTGATTGAAGTGGAACAAGCGAATACATTTAAATTGTACTAATTAGAGTTGAGAAAGCACATCTTTCCCTTCACAAATACACAAAATTCCACATTCTCTCAGCACATTTTCACAAACAAATGAGTCCATGTTAAAATAAGCAACTTCACTGGTTTCACCATGTTTGTTTTGGTCCATGGAGGCCCTTTCCCAATGCTGCTCTGTGATTGGTTTGGTGAGGTCAGGTCCCCTCGCATATATTTCCCTGATTGAAATAATGTGTGTGTTTTCGGCATTTGAATACTAATAGGCTTGAAAAGCACCGCTGCGTTTGGCGTCGTCGGCATGATTCTGTCACTTATCTGTTCACCCTGTGTCCAACGCCACTCTGCGTTTTTGTACAAGCTCAGACTGAGATCCATGTCCACCTCTGCTGCAGTGGATGGTTTGATCGTTTACCGCCCCCTCCTTTACTCCCTCTCTTTCTCCCTCTCCTTCTTGCTCTCCCCTCTCCCTCTCTCTCACCTATCACCCCTGTCTTTCCCTCTCTCTCCCCATTCCCTTTCTCTCTTTCTCTCCCTCTCCGACCCTCCTCCGCCTCCCCTCCCTTCTGACCCCCCCATGTCCAAGTCTGGAGCCACTCGAGCAGAGAATCACCCACAGAGTATCTCTGCTTCATTTCCTTTGTCTGTTTTCTGTCTTTCCTCCCTCCATCTCACGTTCTCTCCATTTCTCCTTCTCTCTTCCAATCAATCTGTGCCTCTCCTCCTTTTCTCTTTTTCCTCTGTTCTTTCTCCCAATTTTCTCTCATCCTCCTTCTATTCCTTCTCTCTCTCTTAAAGTTCCTCTTTTTTCTACCTCTCTTTTCTCCTCTCTCTCTCTTTCTCTCTCTCACCCCCTCCCTCTCTCATGTATGTCTACTCAGAGGTCTCTCTCTCCCTACATCCCTCCTGTCTTCCTATCCCGCTCTCCTCTCTCTCTCTCATTTTGCTCATTCTCTCACACTTCTTTCTTTCCTTCCTCTCTCCCTCTCTCCCTCCCTCCCTCCCTCCCTCTCTCTCCACCTCTCTCACACCCCTCCACCCTCATGTATGTTTACTCACAGATCCCTTCCCTCTCTCTTTCTCTCTCTCACCCCCTGTCTCCTCCCTCCCTCTCTCCCCTACATCCCTCCCTCTTTCTCTTACACCTTCCCCTTCTCATGTATGTTTACTCAGAGGTCTCTCTCCCCCTACATCCCTCCTGTCTCCCTATCCCCCTCTCCTCTCTCTCATTTTGCTCATTCTCTCACGCTTCTTTCTTTCCTTCCTCCCTCCCTCCCTCTCTCTCTCTCCACCTCTCTCACACCCCTCCACCCTCATGTATGTTTACTCACAGATCCCTTCCCTCTCTCTTTCTCTCTCTCACCCCCGTCTCCTCCCTCTCTCCCCCTACATCCCTCCCTCTTTCTCTCACACCTTCTCCTTCTCATGTATGTTCACTCACAGATCTCTCTCCCTCCTCTCCTCTTTCTCTTTCTCTTTTTTCTCTCTCTTTTCTCCTCTCTCTCTCTGTGTCTCTCTCACATCTTCCCCTTGTCATGTCTGTTTACTCACAGTGGCACATGGATGGAGCACAAACGCCCACAAATGCAAATACTCTTGTACTATTGGACTCTGCTGCTGTGGAGCTGTTCAACCTCTCGTACATCTCCAGGTCTCTGCACTTTCGTACCAACAACTTGTTTTTCTATCACGATCCGTCTGTGTCATTTCCAACTCATCTTTTCTCCAGCAACCTCAGGATCACAAGACCATTTGGCTAACATCCCATAAGTGGTACAAGGCTGTGCACGTAATTGAATTTTAATTGAACTGAGATCCAATTATTTCAAATGGCTAATGATCAGCTTGGATCTTTTTAACGAAGAAGTCTACAAACCAATTCAAAGAGTGTGAAGTTCAGAGGAGTAGTTTTGTGTTAAATGGCACTGATGGTGCACTCGGTAACTTTTTGGTTGGGGGTCCATCACCCGCTTGTTTCTCCGGATTTTAATGTAATGTTCCACAATATGACATTAATCAGGTCTACCTTGCATTTAATCAATTAGTGATAGTTTTATAGCTCAAAAATACGTAGAAAACCAGGTATTTTCACTGAGTGAGGTGGCCTCTCCAGAGATCTGACCTGTAACTTGAAGATAGAAAGGTTTAATACCATACTGTGAAACATTTCAGACAAAGCAATAACAGAAAAGTTACACAATGCACCTTTAAATTAAGATGATTCACAACCTCACAAGAATCCATCTTTACAGGCTTCTGCTGTTGTGATTGGGCCCCCCAGTCACAAGGGTCCGTCAAATCCTTTCTCCATGGAAATATTGTGGCTTTGTCTGGAATGTTTCACAGTACTGTATTAAACCTTTCTGTCTTCATGACCAAACCAGACCAAGTTAAAGGAGAATTAACGTTTTTTTTTTAACAATCTGAGCCTTATTTCGGTAACAAAACAAGTTGTTTTACTCACCCATAGCACTTTGGTGTCATATGGAGCACTTCCAGAGATGTTTTAGATTAGCGATAGCAGTAGTGCGAGTCCTAGCCGTAGCTCGGGGCATGTAATATATGCCCCGAGCATGTAATATATGCCCCGTGCGGTCTCCAAATAACACAAACTTTATCACTTTTCAAATCATAGAAGCTCGATGTTTTAGTCTATGGTTTCGTTTGAGTCAAAAGTGGCCTGTAATCCGAGATTTATCCATAATTTACAGCTTTGCGTTTCATGTTTGGGTCCCGGGAGCTGAGAGCGAAATAAACTGTGACTCCGCACATGCGCACTGGCGTCCTCATCTACTCGAAACTATGGATAAATCTCGGATTACAGGCCACTTTTGACTCAAACGAAACCATAGACTAAGACATCGAGCTTCTATGATTTGAAAAGTGCTAAAGTTTGTGTTATTTGGAGACCGCACGGGGCATATATTATATGCGCGCTATGGCTATCGCTAATCTAAAACATCTCTGGAAGTGCTCCAAATGACACGAAAGTGCTATGGGTGAGTAAAACAACTTGTTTTATTACCGAAATAAGGCTCAGATTGTAAAAAACATTAATTCTCCTTTAAGGTCAGATCTGTTAGACAGTTAGAATGACATTTTGTCTTGAGCTGTAAAACCATCTGTAACTGAATAAATGTAAGGTAGAGCTGTTTAATGTCATACTGCGGAACATTCCAGGCAGAATAATGACATATCCATAGAAACAAGAAGCAGGTGACGAAAGCTCCACCAGCAAAGCCAAACAATGAACCTTTTAAGAGGAGACTCTGCAAAGGCTAAACTTTGACACTAATAGAGAAGGTCATAAGCAGTGGAAGCAGAAACTGTACCTTTATTTGCCTGAAAATTCAAAAAAGTACAAATATTATCAATGCCACTGTTTGTGTAGCCTCAAATAGATGATGAACCAAGTGCTGGAGTTCAGTGAAAAATAGTTTCATATTAAGTAGCCCTGCGTTATCCTTATTTTTATTATGTGGGTTATGTTTTGCCTTTTTAAACTGCCATGTCTAACAACATGTCCTTACCTCCTCTTCACTCCTCTGCTCATTTCTCTGATGGTCTCTGGCTCTTATCCGTCTGGCCTACATCGGGGAGTTTTCTGTTCTGTAGCTTATCCATGTTTGAATTCCCATTTGCCCAGAATGAAAATCCACACACACACGCACGCACACACACACACACACACACGCACACACACACACACACACATAGAAATCTAACTGCGCTCTTACAGTTCTGCAGGCATGACCACCCCACACAGATTTGACAGTACATCCTCCAGTAATCCTCGTCACTTGGTGCAGTCTACTTTAAACTGCTTTGGTACATGGATGAGCTACACTGGGCCTTTTAAAAGCTGGTATATCAGTGCTATAGTGGAAGATAGTTCCAATTTTATCAGGCCTAGCTATTCTAAATGTATAATATCGCTAAAGGTGCATTGTGTAACTTTTCTGGTGAAGGCTCCTTCAAATGCTTTTATCCATAGAGATGGTATTGCGCTATCTGGAATGTTTCACAGTGGTATTATGGTATTAAAACTGTTTATCTTCATGGAGACCTAACCAAACTAAGGTTAGATGGTCAGATGAGTGAAATCCGCGAATTAGGACAACTTTATATTTTACAATTATTATACATGTTTCAAGACTGTAAACGCCTTAAAACACTGGAATTAACGTTTTCTTACATTTCTCTCTCTCGTTTAAACACTCAAACTTTCATAGATTTTCAACAAAATGTATTAATAGTGAAGCGTGGGGGCTCCGCCGGGAGCCCCGCCAGACGCGCGAGGAGTGCGGAGCCATGAGTCACTGGATCCGGACGCGACGTGCACCAACCCCTTGGAGAAGTGCGCGTGGTCAAATCCGTGACAGAACAGCACGACCGGCGCCCGGACCATGCCTCCCCCTCAGGACCGCGTCCTCGCAGCCCGAGCCACAAACCAAACACACACAAATGAACACAAGAGCCGCACGAAACCAGCACGGGGTGATTTAATCCTGGTTTAGACCTGGTCTAGTCCCGGTTTAGTCCAGGTCTAGACCTGGTCCAGTCCTGGTTTAGTCCAGGACCAGTCCAGGTCCTGGACTAGTGAACAGTGTCCTGTCCATTATCCTAGTAATATTTTTTTTCGTGACTAATCGTGACTAATTGTTACTGGATCTATAGATTAATCGACTACTAAAATAATCGTTAGTTGCAGCCCTAGGATGTATTTTAAGACCACCACACACTGATGGATGATTTGCAAGATTTAAGTCCCAATTTGCTTCTGCTCGACTTAGGATAGACGTGACCTGACTTTGGGTCTGTGGTTTTAAAGCCCCTTGTGTGTGTGGTGTCAATGTGACTCTTAAGCTGCTCTGGAAAATCACCACAGCAACAGCCAATAAAACAGCTCCAGGGGCAGAAGGAGTGACAGACACAGAGGCGGAAGATACAAACTCAGGAAATAGTGAAAATAATGAGGAAAGTTTATTACTCATCTCGTAATGTAAATTTAAACTGCAGCATCCTCATCCATATTATCCATTACAAATTGTCCTCTGCAAATATTGACCCCCAGTAGGGCTGAACCATCTATTGTTTTAGATCGAAAATCACGATCTCAGACAACACGATTTTGGGATTGTTAAAGTTGCTTAAAATCGCTAAAGATCGTTAAAGTTTTTTGCAGTGCTCCTAACTGACCCAGGTTTTGTTTCGTCAACTATTTCACACATGTATTCCACCTGGAGTTGTTCCACCAAGTTGCGTGTGGACAGGTTGGTGAGGCCGGTGTTAGCCACTCCGCTCCGAGCAATCCCTCAACCCAAATATGCCGTGTAGCCCCGTGCGGTCTGGGGAGACGCGAGCTGTTGAAGCCGGTGTTAGCCCCTGTTTAATCAATGTCCGTAATGCGTCACTCGAGTGCATGGCGAGAAAGTCCGGAGAAACGTCTAAAAAAGTGATACTCGGGCCAAACAGACTACAGTTACAACTTCTTTTGCCAGTGTAACTCCGTATGACAGAAGTAGCCGACGACATCAGGAGAAAACGACTGCTGTAAACACACGACATCGCCAAGGAAATGGTGCCTGTAAACACGGTGACCAAAGAGTGGTTTAAAAGTCTCTTCTGCATGAGGGATAAGAGGTATTCCCGTCTGTTGTTAGCTGACAAACTGTTAGCATAAGGCTAGTTTACATTACAAACACTATAGAAAGGCTACCGCGATTAGCATCACTATATTTAAGTTAAGTTTAAGTTGCGTTGTATTTTATACGTTTGTTATAAAATACAACAATCAAGCTCCCTTGAGCCATAAAAGACTGACCTTGCACCACTTTAAGTCAAAATACTTTTTTTGCTCTACTTAAGACCAGGGCTCTCAAGTTTTGAAGTTTGGTTGGAGTGAGATTTATATTGTGTGACATTTTTTTCCGGGGAGCAGGAAAAAAACTCTTCTGAGCCACTCAGACCGATTTTCTGGGCACAGAAGCACTGCGACCAGTGGCTAGAGTTTTGATTTGCTTAACAAAATTTCAGCGTGAGAAATACCATGTGTGGCGTGTGAGCGTGTGAACTCGTTGAATTGCGTGCGTCACACTCTCAAAGCGTGAGACTTGAGAGCGCTGTTAAGACATAGATGCTCTTTTAGTTCTTCTGGTGTAATATGTATAGCATGTTTCTTTTTAATAAATAGGACTACATTTGAAATAAATTATTGACTTTAGTTTTCATTCTTGCATTACAGTGGAATTTAGTGTTAAAAATGGTATGATGTAAGTTTCTGTGATGTTTGCAAATGTTCATGTGCACTTTAAAACTTAATTTGAAAGAAATCATGGAGGAAATCTATCTGCCAGAAAAATCCCAATTCAATTTTTTCTTCAAATCGTTCAGCCCTAACCCCCAGTAAATTAAATCCAGTTCTTTAAAAGTAAAAAGAGTGAGAGTAGATCCTCATGTGATCATCTGTATACGTCAACACAGCGAGGATCTGAGTGGAGCTGCTTCATATTAAACTAAACACACCAGCTTTCTGTGCACTCAAAATCATGTATCTGAAGTATTACTGCACATTTCACAAATAGAAACACCGTTTTGACTTGCATCTAAACTAGAAGTGCAGTGCTCTGATCTTCTGAACACTTTAGAGTCTCACAGCGAGTTGTCTCACTTTAGACAGATGGAGATGCGATAGCTTTGTTAGTTGTTTTTTTTAGTTTTGGTGTGCAGTCTCTTCACTGTAGTCTTGGAGTTCAAATCTCATATGATTTTCATTTTGTCTGTGGGCTATGCTTTTTGTCACACATTCAAAAATAGTTTAAGACTGAAAATTCCTGTAGTGTGTGGCAGGCTTTAATTGTCTGTTAACCTGCCCGGAGACTGCAGATGGGAACTAGCTAAATCTGATCTAAAGCATGAATTCTTCTGTGAGATTAATGGGTTTACAATATGGTCCCTGTTATATAAACTAAACGAAAAACTAATTTTTGTAGTAGAAAAAGGCTATTTGACCATTTCAAAGCCACCATGACAGATTATTATTATATATTTTTTTTAAATAATTATAATTAGTGCTGTCAGGCGATTAAAAAAAAAATCTAATTAAATACAGGATTTGTAATTAATTAATCTAATTAATCGCATTTTTTAAATAATTTTTTTTAGGTGGTTTATTGTGCTCTCCCACAGTGCAAACAAGGTGTCAAACGTGTGATTTATAGTGGTACAGTGAAAAGACTGCAGACTTCCCCTTTAAGTCTAAGTTTTTCACTCACTCTCTTTGTCTCCACTGTAAACATGACAAGACCCCCATTCCCCCTCCCACATTATGTAACATTCATTGGAAAGCTCATTTACACCATTCCACTAATACATGGTGAATATTTCTGGTGCCAAAAGGTGAGCACGTACAGCAGCTTTCATGCAACGTCAATAAATAATATTGTAATGACCTGGGTTAATGGTGTCTGTGCCTTTAAGGGGTTGGCTGTTGGGCGCATGCGTGGGGCAGGTGTGGGTGTTAATGTTGAGTGAGCCCGAACTTCTGTTTAATAAAGTTCACTGGAGAATAAGAGAAGCCTGGAGTCATTACAATATACAAGGCTTCAAATATACAGAGAATACAAATAATTGCCCGTGAAAATTACTCATGGCTCACATGACCCCCGGAACCCGTGAGGAGGATTTAAACTCCCGGTGTGGATGTGTCCGGACCATCGCACAACGGGAGGAGGGAGGAGGAGGCAGCGTGGTCAAAACTTCTAAGTGTGCACCCTTAGTCGCGGCAGAACACGCTGGAGAAGTTATGGGAATTGAAAATGGTTAGGGATAGGGAAACGGGCTCGTGTGTCTTCACGTGCTCTCCCCTATTAGAACTGCATTCGTCTCTGTGCCGACCAATGGGAGCACGGCATTTCTCATCGCGTCATCGCTGTCCAGGGACAAGAGGGACCTGCTCCGTCACGTTTTTATCAATAAACTCGCCGTTCAAAGGCCCCGCACGCCAAATTTAAAATGCGTGCGCATTGAATTGCCGCTCATAATTAATTGCGTTAATTTTTATAACGCGTTAATTAGCAGTGTAATTAATTAATCTAATTAACGCGTTAAACTGACCGCCCTAATTATAATTGAATAATTGCGAATGAGTGAAGAGCAGTGGGCGGAGACTGTAGATTTTTGAGAACTCAAGTCTTGAATGCAAAACAATACAGAATTTCTCAAACATGCATGAACCAATTGGCACTTATATAACATGATGTTATAACATGTCACAACTCTGTTGCACCTTGTGATGTCATGTGGTGATACAGGAAGTGCTCCACTGTGTTTTTAAACTCTATATACCTTGAATCATTTGGATAATTTCACTCATGGAATTGCCAATGTCTGTTGAACTAAAGGTAAGAGGAGCTGTTAACTTGAAAACTGTCATTTCATGACATCACAAGGTGGAACAGCTTTGGAGATGTAGACAAACTAATAATAAAGAGTTCCTCAAACATGTGTGAATGAAACAAACAAAACACAACTCCAGGTTTGTTTTGATGAGGTAACAACATTATAACGTGGCTTAACACTTACAAGAGTCCATTTTGCGTAATATAGGACATTTATAGGCCCATTTTTTACCACATATAGCCCATTATATAGATTTCCAACATATTGTGTGTAATTCATTTATGTCAACAGTCCACTCCTACATGGGGCTTTTGCTGAATACTGGGCTTTGGGGAGAGCTACCGGGCATGTATGAGATGTGTTTAGCATCAGTGGTGCGTTTCAAGGCAGTGCTATTATTACCAGGACTCATTCATTAGGGCTGAGTTAAACAGAGCACACAAATGACTGATTAGCTGTTTGGAAGTCATGCTTCAGTGTATTTAGGTCCAGCCAGGCGAGCTATAGCCACTGCGAAGCCTGCATCTGTCTACTCTGTGTTCCCCCATAGAGATTTCACTATCATGCTTCAGTTAACATGAGAATTATGGTTTAAACAATGCATTTACATCACCATCTGTTTTTAGGATTACTGTGAGGCTGAGTTTAAAATGTAGAGAAGATTAAAGCAAAAATAGTGCATTTTTCAAGGGCCTGTACCAGATTTCTCCCCAAGTATTTGAGTAAAATATGTTGTAGTACAGATGCGTTGTATAAACAGCTCTTGAAGTCAAAATAAGTCAGTTGTGTACTGTATTGATCTAATTATAAAGTGTTTTATTGGCCAATAATCAGGAAGTGTGTGTTAGCATGCTAGTTGCAGTGATGCCTCTTCAGCTACCTGTCGATTCAAATGGGAAATCCTCGGAATCCCCCCGGAAGAGCTGCAGGAATATGTTAAATAATGGCAAAACATGCACCATCGTCACCAAAAACAAAAAGAGAAAAGGTTTGATTTTTCTTTCCTGTGAGCTGTTTTGTGTTGAGCTCATATCCAGAGAGATCCGCCTGAGAATAATCCTGATTCATGTTTAGCACAGGTGAATTTCTCAGTGAAACAGGTTCTGACTGAAATCCGGGACTGATATTTTGCCCAAACTCCAAAAATGCCTGGACAGTTGCATCCATGCATCTCCCTCCTCAGTACTCACTCTTTTTTGTAGCTGTGTTATGTTTTCATGAATTTATACTTGACCAAAGTATTTTCACTCAACCAACTGCACATTTCATAAGGCCGTGAGTCCCAGAATACTGCATGGACCAGCCATTGTGTGTCAGCAGATAAACTAGAAACTCTCATCTCCATAAATGAATTTAAAACTTCCATAAGAAAAATGACGAACACATGCGCTTGTTTTTCTTGATGTTTTTAACATACTGTATTTAATTGTTTATGATGAGAATGTAAAGTATGGCATTGATGCTTGTTTTTCTTGAGATGTTTTTAACATACTGTATTTATTTATTTATAATGAAAATGTAAAGTGTAGCGTTTATGTATGTGGGTATGTGTAACTATTGTATGTATGTGGGTATTTATGTGGTTTGGCTGCTAACTTGGCCAGGTCTCTCTTGAAAATGAGATTTTGAATCTCAATGGGACTTCCTGGTTAAATAAAGGTAAATGTACTAAAAAAAAAAAACAAAAACAAAAAAAAACGAGTTAGGAAAGAGGTTGCGAAACATTAAAAATAAAACACAAATTCTAGCAGGTGGTGTTGGGGTTCAGGGAAGCCCATGAGCACTGAAGTGGTGTTTAATTCATATGGCAAAGAATCATAGAAGTAAGCAAACACATGCAAGCACAATGGGGCGATGGAGAAGTGAAAAACTGACCAGCGAAGAGGATACTGATGACTACTGTAGATGATGGTGAAAAGACATAGTAAATGCTGTATAGAGAAGGTAGTGAGCTTTGTACAAATTGTACAAAATGCCTAGAATTCTATAGCTACCACATTATTGCTTTATAACTTGCTTTAAAGGTTGAAATTAGGGATGCAAATGATCGATTAATTCATTAATCTATAGTTGATTGACCTTATTGATCGACTTAGGATTAACTGATAAGCGGCGTTTTTCACCTGAATTTTAGTGTTTCAATTGAGTCTTTAATGATCCCATGACATGGTACTTCTTGATGCTTTTATATGGCTCCTTAATGGTTCCCTAATACTGTAAATGAATCCTTCTTCAAAATCAACACTCAGTGCATGAGAAACAGAGATAAGATGAGAAAGAGTCATAAATATCTCTCTCAAACACTTTATTCTGGGCGTTGTTGCTTGAATGCAAATGAGGAGAAAAGAGCTGGCCTATAGTAGACGGTGGGGGTGTGGCCAAACTCTCCGCTCTCCGCTGTAGCTCACAGCTGATCCATTTCCGTGTTTTTGCACGGGGGGAGAGATTTGAAGCGTTCCATTGAAAAATAAACACATTTCCACATAAAATAAAATTAAACCACTGCTGTTCAAAGGTCCAGAGGCTCAGATAAAGGACTTCCGAGCCTAGAAACACTCGGACGTGCCTCCAGGCAAATAAAAAAACGCATTTCGCATTGCCTAGCGCATTCGCAGTCCAAACTCTCTGGGCGTGATTTACAGAGACGCTGAGTTCAGACAGACGGGGGTGGAACTGCATTTGCATTTCTTTTTTCAATCTGACGTCAATAAGGTGCCTTGTTCAAAATCGCCCGTTTGAGCTCCGATTTTTTGTAATGCAGAAAAGGATCGCAAATGCTCAGTTTAGACATTTCGCAACTTTTAACCATGAGGGGGGGGGCTAAACAGGGTAGGGGAGCTCACATTAATGTTCAAAAACCTCAGAAAGTGAAAATTTCATGCCATGGGACCTTTAAGAATATAAGCTATAGTAACATAACACTGAGTCAAAAATATATCATAGTATTATTATGTTGTATATTCCTCAATTAATTATTCCTTAGTAAAAAGCAGACAAATGTATTGATGCTGAATAACAAAATACATTCTTTATTGAAAATAAATTGAGGACTGGCTCAGTTGTTGCACTTGCAGCATGGAAATCTTGAAATTAAAAGGAACAGAAGAAATTAAATAACAGAATGTTATTTAGTCTACATATTATGATGAAACCAGTGAATCCAGGCTATTTTTAGGACATTCTCAACATTTATTTTGAACTAAGGCATCAACAATATTTCTCTCCCTTAATCTGTGAAGGGTTACAGTACAAAATATACATTTCACAGGCCCCTGGACACAGCATAAAACATTACAGGGCCTCAAACCAGAACAATCAACAAATTATAAAAGCATGTAAGTTACATACTTTTATAATTTCAAAAATATTTGGTTCTAGGTCCAGCTCTACTGTGAGTTGTATGGCAACATCCAGAGAGGAAAGGGTTACATGATGTAACCAATGTTCCCCCTAATTTTTAATGTGTCTCAGCAAACGCACTAACTCCCTGAGCGCTCCTTGGACCCCTGTGCACGATATCCGACATGCACCCCCGGTACACGCTGTTGTGAAAGATCTGCACGTGCTTGTGGCTCGCACGCCGGTAGAAGTTTAATACGAGACACGTACTTTTGTTCCTGAATACGGGACGATTCAGCCGTATTCAGATGACCCCGCGGCTGAAAAAAAAAAGCGGAACTCTTTCATCCCTGCGCTGCATAGGTTTTCTTGTGCGCTGAGGATGTGCGAGCAGTGCGCAATTGAGCAGGCTCGCAGCTTAGAGGGAACGTTGGATGTAACCCTTTCTTTCTTTCCCGGAATTAACTAGCTTGAAGTGGTCCCATACCGCACTTCTGCTTCATGTTTAGTTTTCATCTAGCACGCTATGGTCTTTCTAGCGAGTGGGTTCACATCTCGTGTTCACATTCCAGAGTAGCGCCCTCTAGCAACTAGTTACAATTAATGCATTTTGTTTGGCCAACGTCTTGATCGACAATTACTTGTAAGTCGATTAATTGTTGACATCCCTAGTTGAAATGTATAATGTAAAATGTGATCTTTAAGAGCTTTTAACAATATTATAGTTGTTTTCTTTCTCATTTACCCTCCTGAAGTGGTATTTGGAGTGATTCATGCATGTTTCTTACCTGACCAGCCAGAACCACATGCTTAGACAAAACTACAAAGACGAGTGAATCTGAAGCTGTATCTTGTCTCCCTGATTTCAGAGGGAGCATGATTGACAGGCAGATTAACCAATCAAGAGAAGCTCCGTTCCTGTCAAAAACAAACTTACACTTACAAAAAAGGATGTTTGTAGAATCCCTCAGTCGTCCAGGTAGAATCCATAGCAAAAGGAGAAATTCAATTTGTCAACTGGACAAAAGTTTATTTGGTCGAATATGTTTCACAGCTCATCCAAGCTGCTTCTTCATTTCTGGTCAGACACTGGTGGACACTGCCTGATATCTGCCTGAAGGGAGGCGATAACTACATTGAAATTATTCTGAGACTACCACACCTATTTGTTTACAGTTTCTGATACTTAGGTAGGCCGATTAAATATGGGAGTGGAGAGTGGGGTCTTGTTAGCATAAGACTGCAGTGAGCGCTACATTAGAAAAACAAAACAGCCACTTCACAAGAGGATGTACCAACACAGACAGGAGAGCCAGAGTGGACTTTAGTCTACCGTACATCTCCACCTAAAAGCTACGGGCCACTCCTTTGAGGACAGTGAGGTACAGATCTTGGCCAGAGAAAAGAACTGGTTTGAGAGGGGAGTTAAAGAAGCTATTTTTTTTTCAAGAAAGAGAATCCTTCCTTGAACAGAAATGAAGGTCTCAGACATAATTTTTCTCCCATCTATAACTCTATCCTCAAACCTAAATCAAAACAAACCAAGAAAACAATACAGCTAGCCAGGTCCGGTCCAGAGGTGTAAACACCCATCATGGCCCTGAACGGTTCTGCTAATAAGACCCACACTCCACTCCCAATGCATATTTAATAGGCTTACCTAACCAACAGAAACTGTAAGCAAATAGGTGTGGTAGTCTCAGAATAATTTCATTGTAGTTACCTCCTCCCGTCAGGCAGATATAAGGCAGAACTCTAGCCAGAACTGAAGGAGAAGCTTGGATGAGCTGTGAAACCAAATAAACTTTTGTCCAGTTGAATTTCTCCTTTTGCCACATAAAAAAGGAAAGAAAAAACAAAAGACTGAGAAACAGCTTGATTTTTTTTTCATAATCAACAATAGAACCATCAAACTATTAATTATCTCAGGTAAAAGAAGTTATATATATTTTGTTCTAAGTGATACAAGAATTTTGGAGAGGAGATGTCTTCTGCAACTGAGAGACACGTGGATCAAATTAGCTGCTGTGGTTGGACCGTTCCAAGTTAGGAGGGAGGTTCGTCACGCTCTGTGGTCCAATTCAAGTCCCTTCCGGATTTGAACAGCATATAAGGGACTGGCTGGTCAGGGAAGCATGTTTGAGTAATCTTTATCCTCAGGGCTCTCAAGTTTTGGGCGGGGTCGTGGGTGAGACTGCGTTGAATTGCGTGCGGAAACCAAACCGTTTTGTCTGCAATGAATATGGGGAAACGTGGTGGTGACCATTGCACGTGTCGGGCTAACTCTACGTATTAATCTTACTTTTCGGGCTCAGTGGGTGAGGAGGGGAGCTGGCGCTGTCTCACATCCCTGAATCTGAACTGTGGCGTGGAGGGAGGCAGGGCGGGGGAGTGGGGAGGAAATGAAGCGCTCTGATTGGCTGAAAGTTCTCTGTTTTGCATGCAGATCTGTGGATCTGTGTCTCAGCTGCAGAGTCAGTGAAAGTCAATGAAAACTTGAGTGAAACAGACGAAATGTGAGATCCATATGCGTAATTTAGAACAACAAAGCCATACAAGCGAACAAGGAGGTCAAAATTGCGTACCCGCTACGCAAAATGCGTACATGTTGGCAGGTCTGACTGCATCGGCAACATCTCTTTGGCTATGAATCTGGTGATGGCATTGGTTATGTTTTGCCATCGTTGACTTTTTCTGTCATACGGAAAATTCTTTTTGACAAAAGCAAAAGGGGGGGCGCTTGAATTGCGTGCGGGAGGTTTTTTTCGCTGAAAACGCGCGGTGCCTACATAAACTGACCGATTTTCTGGGCACAAAAAAAAAAAAAATCAGCGTGAGAAATGCCATGTGTGGCGTGTGAGCGTGTGAACACGTCGAATTGCGTGTGTCACACTCTCAATGCGTGAGACTTGAGAGCCCTGTTATCCTACTGTATTCAAGACAACATTGCTCTGATCTGCCTCCATTTTCACTTCCACCAGTACATGCCCACTGCTCTGTACTTCGCCTTCCATTTTTATTTTCTTAATCGGTTATACACTTAGGATTCATTTTGGCATGAATGAAAAAATCTGCTGCTTGCTAGTGTGATCTACAGCTATTCATAGGAGGGGCTGACAGCTTGATCCCTCAGAGCAGCACTTTGTTCTGATGACGTTTGCAGTGATGTAGTGTAAGGAGCAGGTGGAAAACTGCACTTCCATTTTCAACTTGGAATCAGCTCACTTGTTTCTTTTAGTAAGTTGTTTCAGATAAATATTGTGATTTAAAGATCCCATGACATGGTACTTCTTGATGCTTTTATATGGCTCCTTAATGGTTCCCTAATACTGTAAATGAATCCTTCTTCAAAATCAACACTCAGTGCATGAGAAACAGAGATAAGATGAGAAAGAGTAATTTTTCTCACTCTGAACACTCTATAATGGGCGTTGTTGCTTGAATGCAAATGAGGAGAAAAGAGCTGGCCTATAGTAGAGGGTGGGGGCGTGGCCAAACTCTCCGCTCTCGGCTCTGAGCTCTCAGCTGATCCATTTCCTTGTTTTTGCACGGGGGGAGAGATTTGAAGCGTTCCATTGAAAAATAAACACATTTCCACAGAAAATAAAATTAAACCACTGCTGTTCAAAGGTCCAGAGGCTCAGATAAAGGACTTCTGAGCCTAGAAACACTCGGACGTGCCTCCAGGCAAATAAAAAAACGCATTTCGCATTGCCTAGCGCATTCGCGGTCCAAACTCTCTGGGCATGATTTACAGAGACGCTGAGTTCAGACAGACGGGGTTGGAACTGCATTTGCATTTCCTTTTTCGATCTGACGTCAATCAGGTGCCTTGTTCAAAATCGCCCGTTTGAGCTCCGATTTTTTGTAACACAGTAAAGGATCGCAAATGCTCAGTTTAGACATTTCGCAACTTTTAGCCATGGGGGGGGGGCTAAACAGGGTAGGGGAGCTCAAATTAACGTTCAAAAACCTCAGAAAGTGAAAATTTCATGCCATGGGACCTTTAAAATGTACAAAAGTAACCCCGCCCACTTAGTCCCTTCTCTAAATTCGACAGTCTGGGATAGTTAGTTACTAGTTTCCACGTGATTCTCATCCAACAATGACTCTGATTGGATTGTGTCCCCTGAGAGTTGAATTAATTTTTCTTTCTCATCCAACAAAATACCTTGTGACAAGTAAGTGATGGATCCTCCACCAGAAAAGCTACATACTGTGACTTTAAAATGCTATTTACAGATATGTTATTAAGAGAAGTGTAATGAACCAATCTGTGGATACCATTTTGCCTTCCCCATAATCTTCTGTGAGCCCCAGATTTAATCTTCTTTTGTCTTTTCCAATAAAAAAACAGATTATTCAGAGACATGCGTGAAGTGATGATTCAGAGCAGAAGATATATTAGGATTGTGCTTTGTCCTTACTGAGATGAAATGTACTTCAACAAACAAGATCTATCATATCCATACTGTAGAAGTTTCCAAGTAAGACAATAACATCTCCATGGATACGGGCCCTACAAGGCTAGTGACATAATTCCCCTTTAAGTTATAATATTTTTAGTACTGTAGTTCTATCTATCTCAGTAAAGAAAATGTAGAGACAGAATAACAGTGGTAAATGCCACAGCTAAACCTTTGTCGCTGTTTTTATCCATAGTCAAGATGGCAGCGGCAGATGATAAATATTGACTTGATTATATTATTGGAGCAGACACTAGACAGTCGTATCGCTGTCTACAAGTGGCTCCAGCGCTGCCATGGCAACACTTAGATAAGGAAATCACATTGTGCGATTCCTCTAACATGCTTTCAGACACAAGTGGGCTTTGAGACATTTACCCAAGATGAAGGCTCTAAGAAATAACTACTGACAACGCAGAAGAAAGAGGGGCTGGGCACACTGCTAAAAATGAATATCTATATTCATTAAAGGGACTGTAAAAGATACTACAATCACAAGTGAGCCTTAAAGGAAAAGTAATGTTTTTTTACAATCTGAGCCTTCTTTCGGCAATAAAACAAGTAGTTTTACTCACCCATAGCAGTTTGGTGTCAATTGGAGCAGTATCGCAGAAGTTATGTTGGAGCCGTTCTGTTCTACTAATGATCCCGTATCCGTTAACATGGTGCTCGTGTCATATGCTCGGGGCATTACTTTGCGCTCTCCAAATAACACAAACTTTAGCACTTTTCAAATCACAGAAGATCGCTGTGTCAGGGTAGACTTTTAGTGGATTCCAAAACGGCCTGAAACCCGATATCCAGCTATAGTTTCATTTGATGACGTCATCAGAGAGGACAGTGCGCATGCGTGAACTCAGCTGTTTTGTAAACACCGCTAGTCCGAAAGAAGCTAACACCGCTCTGAACTTTACTTTTCTGTTGCGATATCGGGTTTCAGGCCGTTTTGGAATCTACTAAAAGTCTACCCTGACACAGCGATCTTCTGTGATTTGAAAAGTGCTAAAGTTTTTGTTATTTGGAGAGCGCAAATCAGTGCCCCGAGCACTCACGCTAACGGATACGGGATCATAGAAGAACAGAACGGCTCAACATAAGTTCTGCGATACTGCTCCAATTGACACCAAACTGCTATGGGTGAGTAAAACGACTTGTTTTATTGCCGAAAGAAGGCTCAGATTGTAAAAAAACGTTACTTTTCCTTTAACCTGCAGATAGAAGACACACACATTTTTCTCATTCCCAGTATATGGACAGGTCATGTGAAAGCTCAAAACCTCCAGAATTCACTCACTGGGCTGCAGAGGCTGCACTAGCACTGGTTCGTGATTGGCTGGGAGTTAGGTCAGATCAAAAAGAGCCCTTTTAGGTTTAAAACAACTGGATTTTCACAGTGAAAAAGCCTCTTTCTGTTTTTCTGATCAAAGACAATCAGAAAAAACAAATGAACAGAAACAAGTGGGACAGTGTTTTTTGTATTTAACAATAAACCGACATTGCAGTCGTAAAAGTTATAAGTAATCCTTTTTTGTCATTCTGTCTACATCCTCAGAGCACAAAATGCCCTGTTCCAATTTGTGATGTCATGTAGTGGTAGTTTTTAAATGAACAGTTATGCAAACGGATGGACTGCTAACTTAAAACCATTATTGTATAATATATTTATTAGACTTAGACTTAGACTTAGACTTAGACAAACTTTATTGATCCACAAGGGAAATTGCTTTGGGTACGGTAGCTCACTCATCAAATATAATAAACAATATAAAACAGAGGGTAAAAAAACAAGAAGAAAAATAGATGGAAAAGCAACCAAAGAGCATTAGACCTGTGTCAGATGAGACACAATTATATACATAAGATAATGGTAATAAATATATATGTACAATCAGATTTAAATAGAAAAGTAGTAGTCAAATACAGAATACAGTATCAAATATGATGTTCAGTACCAGCTGTTGTTGGGAGTATTATATATATACAGTATTTATTGTATATTTATTGTATGTTGCTATGTGTGTTATCTCTTTATCACATTTTTTTCTTTTGTTCAGTAGAGCCTGGCAATTCCAGGACTGAAATTATCCATATTATCCAAGTGAAAGTGTATGGAGTTTAAAAACACAGTGGAGCACTTCCTGCATTATCACATAATATCACAAGGCGGAACAGAGTGTTTTCTGTTTGAAAGAAGAACTCATTTTAAATATGCAGGGTTGTGTGTTAAACATGTGTGAATGAAACGAAACACAACTCCAGGTGTGTTTGTGATGAGCTAACAACATTAGAATATGAATCAGAAAACAGTTTAATATGAGCCTTTTAACTACCCCGCTATGATTACAGCGCTGCTCCACTGAGACCGGCTAATCCAAGCTATACACTGATGTCCTTTGATAAGCCTAATAGGTGTGTTAACTGTCCCCTCATTCACTCTGAGAGATAAACCCTGCAGGTGTATGATCTCTGCGGTTGTCTGTGCAGCGTGAAATGTCAGAAACGAGGAGCAAATGAACCCAAAGTGAATCATCCAAAATGTGAAGCCTTTGACAGCCATGACAGCAGAGAAATGAGTCTACGAGGAACGCAGTCTCTAATACTGTGAACAAAGCTCTCTGCTGTGTGTCTGTTGTCATTAGTGGAGGACGATTATGACAACAAAGATCTTACTTTAGTTTTGTTAAAGGTATGCTGTGTGACTTTTCTGTTAAGGGTTCCACCACTTGTAGGTGGTAGTTTTATTGCTAAAAATACAGAGAAAAGCAGGCATTCTGACTGTGAGCCTGGTTGTATCTCTGCAGATTAGACCTGTAACTTGTTCGGGTTTGGTCTCAATGAAGATAGGATACCATACTGTGGAACATTCCAGACTAGGGATGTCAACAATTAATCAACTTACAATTAATTGTCGATCAAGACGTTGGCCGAACAAAATGCATTAATTGTAACTAATCGCTAGAGGGCGCTACTCTGGAATGTGAACACGAGACGCGAACCCACTCGCGAGAAAGACCATAGCGTTACATCATGTAACCCTTTCCTCTCTGGATGTTGCCGTACAACTCACAGTAGAGCTGGACCTAGAACCATATATTTTTGAAATGATAAAAGCATGTAACTTACATGCTTTTATAATTTCTGGATTGTTCTGGTTTGAGGCCCTGTAATTTTTTATGCTGTGTCCAGGGGCCCTGTGAAATTTATATTTTGTACTGTAACCCTTCACAGATTAAAGCCCCAGTGTGTAGGATTCGTGGCGCATAGGTGGATGGTGCTATTGCACTTTCTGTTTTAGCTACGGCAGACCTCGAGGATCACCCGGGCGCTACTGTGTAAATAAAACGCGGTCCCGTTTTTTTTTTTTTTTTTTTTTTCTCATGAAAACACACATTCCCGATCATGTACCATGACACTCTACACATCAAATGAAACCTTACAGTCTCCTCTTTTTGACTATGCAATTCATTTCCCTGCACAACAATCACTCCCCGAGCACATGGGGCTTTTATACGGAAAAGCACAAAACGAGGTTAGCTTACCTTAGAATGCTTTGCACAGGTCAAACTCTGTATTTCACCATAAACTTGCTCTCAATTTGTCCGTAAGGATCCAGCGAATAAAATCCAGTAAAACAATTTAGTCCAAAACACGTGTTAGATCCATTACGACGTCTGATCCGGCAGCATGCTTGTGTTGTTTACCCAAAACCACGAGCCTTGCCGAAGGCGAAGGTGGAGCCCAAATGTCCTTCTGCGGCTCTCGTATTCAAAATGGCTGCCTCTGCATGGGGAAGATCCCCCTTTTATGTGACTATATCTAAGTCCAAAAGAATACTTTGATTTCATGATGGAAGTGAAAAGGCTTGGAAAACAATGTATTTTTGAATGGCTATCTTCAATTTCAGTAATTAACGGGTAAAAATCTTACACACTGTCCCTTTAAGGGGGAGAAATATTGTTGATGCCTTAGTTCAAAATAAATGTTGGGAATGTCCTAAAAATAGCCTGGATTCACTGGTTTCATCATAATATGTAGACTAAATAACATTCTGTTATTTAATTTCTTCTGTTCCTTTTAATTTCAAGATTTCCATGCTGCAAGTGCACCAACTGAGCCAATCCTCAATTTATTTTCAATAAAGAATGTATTTTGTTATTCAGCATCAATACATTTGTCTCCTTTTTACTAAGGAATAATTAATTGAGGAATATACAATATAATAATACTATGATATATTTATGACTCAGTGTTATGTATACTATAGCTTATATTCTTAAAGGGATATGCCACCCCCAGGTCAAATTTGGGCATCTCCCCACAGTCCAGAGACTAAAATAAGTGGTGGAAAGCGTTTTCCTGGTCACCCAGCCATTGTCCGAGTCTGTCACCACTGACCGCCGCGGTATCTGCAGCTCCTCCGCCTTAGACTGGAGTCTAACGTCGCCAGAGAAAGATTTCGGCCAAAAGGAATTAATTTGCTCGATGCGTTTCCCAATTACTTTCTGTGTAGTGCGCATTCATATCGAGTGCAAATAAATGTGCAAATCAACACGGAGAGCTTGCCTTGGTCATTTTGGGTGGGAACTATTTTCCAGTGCGGAAGAATACAGCCGAATCACGCAGCACGCTGACAAGGGAATCCCAGTTACGCACCGGGAAGGGAGTTCCCCTGTTGCACAACGTGGTGCGTGGCGGAGGAGCTGCAGATACCGCAGCGGTCAGTGGCGACAGACTCGGACAATGGCTGGGTGACCAGGAAAACGCTTTCCACCACTTATTTTAGTCTCTGGACTGTGGGGAGATGCCCAAATTTGACCTGGGGGTGGCATATCCCTTTAAAGACCCTATTGAAACACTACAATTCAGGTGAAAAACGCCGCTTATCAGTTAATCGTAAGTCGATCGATAAGGTCAATCAACTATAGATTAATGAATTAATCGATAAGTTGCTTCCCTAATCTCCATGGAGAAAAGCGTTTGAGCACATTCAAGCCAATCATTAAACAATGTGTCAGAGAGTCAATTTAGTTTTAAAATGACTGGATTTTAGCATTGACACTGACATTGTTGTCTTTGTTTAATTCCTTTTCAGATTGCAACGCTGTGAATGCTGAAGCAACTTACTGTCCACTCACAAGAAGTTTAGCCTGACAAACTTCACCGTTGATTATGGAGAATTTAAGCGAACTGCAGAATCCGTTACTGGACAAAAACACAAAGCACATGGTAAACGGATATGGTGGGGACGTACCAAACAATCAATACCAGGAGAACATTATCAACTACTTTGCAGGCAGCGGTGAAGTTGGAGGCGCTAACAAAGTGGCTAGCAAAGTGGCTAATGGTACGGTGGTGAACGCTGGGAACTACAACACAAATGGCCGAATCAAAACGCAACAACTTCTGGACGCTACCTCTCTGCATCTGGCCGTGGAAGCTTTCTACAAACCTAATTTTATACTGTACAAAGAAGACAGCGCTAGCATCAAGGCTAAGGAATACAAAAGTGAGTGTTGCGAGACCACGTTCACAGAGAAGAAAAGCAAAGAGACCTCCACACCTGCGGGGGGCGACTCGGCTGGAGCAGAGGACCCCCAGAGCAAGCTGATGGAGGATGGGGAACACGTGAAGATTCAAACGGTGTCCTACGAAGTGGAGGAGGAGGAATATGTTGAGTATGAGGTAAGGCAAGAGAGAGTTTAAAGGTGCACTGTGCAACTTTTTGGTTGGGGGTCCGTCACCTTCTTGTTTCTATGGATATATCATCAGGGCTCTCAAGTCTCACGCATTGAGAGTGTGACACACGCAATTCGACGTGTTCACACGCTCACATGCCACACATGGTATTTCTCACGCTGATTCTTTTTTTTTTTTTTGTGCCCAGAAAATCGGTCTGTGTCTCTTTTCTCTCTTACTCTCTTATTTATTTATTGTCATTGTCACAAGTACAACGAAATTGGTCCTCTGCATTTAACCCATCCTGTTATTAGGAGCAGTGGGCAGCACACTACTGCGCCCAGGGACCATCTCCATGATCTTCTTGCTTCGGCTTGGTCAGGACCTCAGCTGGAGAATCCTCCCACAGGTGGCTCACGTCACAACGGGCCTTGATGTTTCTTCTGCCATGGGGGCTACCAGTGTCCGCAGACACTGGGGGCGAGGTGGGGGTTAAGTGTCTTGCTCAAGGACACAACGGCAGCGCTCATCTGTGGGAGCTGGGATCACACGCGGTCCACCCGTCAAGAGCGGGATTCGAACCTGCCAACCCCTGGATCACCAGGCCAGCGCTCTACCAACTGAGCAGGCACCGCGCATTTTCAGTGAAAAAAACTCTCCCCCTCCTCCCCGTTCCGCTCCCCGGAAAAAAATCTGCCAATCAGAAAATAGATTGTTCTGTTGTTGGGCAGACTGTAGAGTGTAGTTTCAGCTGCTAAGCGCACACTGCGGTGATGATAAAACAAACAGAGAACCATCAGGTAATAACTTCATTTATATAACTCTCATTAGTTGCTTTGTAGTTTAAGTTTGCTCTTTAGACAAACATTTACAGACTCTCAAGTCTCACGCATTGAGAGAGACAATTCGACGCGTTCACAGGCTCACACGGCATTTCTCACGCAATTCAAGCACCCCCCCCCCCCCCCCCCCCGCAAGACCCCGTTCAAAACTTGAGAGCCCTGATATCATTGATCTGTTTGGAATGTTCCACAGTATGACATTAAACAGCTTAAACCTAAAATTGATTAAAGTACAAGTTATTTTATTGCTCAAAAATACCTAGAAAAGCAGGTATTCTGACTGTGAGCGGGATTGCCTCTCCACAGAGCTGACTTGTAACTTGGTCTGGTTTGGTCTCCAGGAAGATAGACAGATTTAATACCATACTGTGAAACATTACAGACAAAGCAATAACCTCTCTCTGGAGAAAAGCATTTGACAAATCCACCACCTGAAAAGTTACACAATGCAGCTTTAATGGAGAATTTAAAGAGGGAGTATTTTACTGACTGTGGGGTATTAACTAATATATTACATGTTCAGATAATCATGTTTTTTATTGATTTGACACTGCTAACATTTTAACTTTTGTTTTTGAAACCCTCAAGTTGTTGTGTTTTTGGATGATAGCTGATGAGGAAACAACTTTATCACAAGCTTAAAAAAAAACAAAAACCCAAACAAAACATTAGTCTCTCTAAGTTGTTGTTCAATCGATTTCTTGTGTTGGAGGCAAGAACATTACAGTTTTATGCAGTAACATTATCTTAATGAGCTTAAGTTATCTCACCTTTTTGTACCACCCAGTCACTCTCTCTCCGTCTTCTTGGTTACCTCAAATGCACTTGGTCCTTGTTAATGAATTCTGGTTACAAAGCTTATAAGTTGCAGTGTGTGTAGGCGGTGCTTGCCCGTGGTGTTGTGGTTTAAGGGTTTGCACATGTGCGGTTCATGAGCCGACCACAGCCTCTAATATAGTGTCAATATAATAGGGGTGGCACGGTACACAAAACTCACGGTACGGTACGTACCTCGGTTCAGACCCCACGGTTCGGTACATTTTCGGTACAGTGCAGGAAAAAAAAAACATAACCAGAAAGGCTGTCCTCAAAGGCAGCTTTTTATTGTTTAAATCACCAGCTGAGATAGCTGCAACTTAAAACCTGTAAGTAAAACAAGTGAACACGCAAGCACCACAGTTGTCATATATTTATATACTGGCTGGTTACTGGGCGGCAGTAGCTCAGTTGGTAGAGCATTTTCTCTCGTGATCAGTGAAGTTTTAACACATGGGTTGACCGCGTGTGATCCCAGCTCCCACAGATGAGCGCTGCCGTTGTGTCCTTGGGCAAGACACTTAACCCACGTCGCCCCTTCAGTGTCTGTGGACACTGGTAGCCCCCATGGCAGAAGATACATCAAGGCCTGTTGTGACGTGAGCCGTCCTCCTGTGGACCCACCACCCGCGGGAGGATTCATGGGGGCTGGTGCATTGTGTTCTGGGCAGCAGATCTGCTTGGACTGCTGCCCCCGCGACCCAGAAAATGGAAAAGCGGAAGAAGATGAATGAATGATTGGTTACTGAGCTGGGTACATCAGTGAAGTTTTAACACATACAATACACACAAGTACCTAAACACTTTTTTACATTCACATAGCTCAGTGAACATGAGCTATAGGCCTGGCCTATACCACAGATAACAACATAACGCTGTTTTAAACATGTGCATTTTGCAATAACAAACTGTACAGCTGTGTACACCTTCATTAAATTCAAGATATATACAGGGGGTCCTCGGGTTACGACGGTCTCGGGTTACGACGTTTCGTGGTTACGAACGCGCCCCCATTAAAAAAAATATGTATATATTACGCGTCATTCCGTCTTACACGGTTTAGCGTGGTAAGAGATGTAAACAAACGCACGCGGCGCGCGGCGCACGGCGGAAGAATACGCTCTGTTGTGGTTGTAGGGAGAAGAAGACGGCCTCGTGTGCGTGCCCAATGTGGGCGGAAGTACCTGATGTGGGCTCTGATCTGCTCCTATGAAAGCGGCAGTGATAACCAAGCAGCGTAGTGGTCTAATTATTGAGATGGAAAGGTTATTGGTGCTTTGGTTGGAAGATCAAAGGCAAAATCCGGTTTACGACGAAATTCGGGTTACGACGCGTCTTAAGAACGGATCAACGTCGTAACTCGAGGACTCCCTGTACATATATATATATATATATATATATATATATATATATATATATATATATATATATATATATATATATATATGAGAAACACGTGTGACGTGTATCACAGGGCAGGTTAAACTTTATAAAACACCCTATCTGTCCGTGCCGCTGCTCTTCTTTTCATGCTCTCTCTCCTCCTGTTCATAGTGCGCATAAGTTCCTCCTCAATGCGCTCTGATTAGAAGACGAAGTGCGGGAGGAGGGAAGCGGGACTTTCCGCTTTTTTCATGACTGATGACTTTCATCCCTGTGTATACATGTTCATAAGGGCTCGCAAATGGCAATGGTTAAAGATTCCTCAAGGAAACCCTTGCAAAATGAAAGTTCCGTGGTCAGTTCAATATTAAACTTTTGTACCGTATATTCTCCGTCAAAATGCGCGCACCGAACCGTGACCCCCGTACCGCGGCGGTTCAATACGAATACATATACCGTGCTACCCCTAGTGTCAATATAACTGTATTATGCTTGCCTGAGCAGCCAGTCCCTTCTACATTCTGTTTGAACAACAGAGACAACAGAGTGTGAAAATCCTCCCTCCTAACTTGAGATGATCCAATGACAGCTGCTAATTTGTATCACGTGTCTCTCAAATCCAGAAGACATCTCCTCTCGAAAATTCTTGTAACCTTTTTTCATTCATTCATTCATTCATTCATTTTCTTCCGCTTTTTACGAGTTCGGGTCATGGGGGCAGCAGTCCAAACTAGGGATGCAAATTATCGATTAATTCATTAATTGATAGTTGATTGACCTTATCGATCGATTAACGATTAACTGATAAGTGGCGTTTTTCACCTGAATTTTAGTGTTTCAATAGGGTCTTTAAGAATATAAGCTATAGTAACATAACACTGAGTAAAAAATATATCATAGTATTATTATATTGTATATTCCTCAATTAATTATTCCTTGGTAAAAAGCAGACGAATGTATTGATGCTGAAAAACAAAATACAGTAATCCCTCGCTCTATCGCGGTTTGCGGATTTTTTTATTTTTTTTTAATAGTGTAACATTTTTTTATAGTGTAACATTGTGTTCTGTCCTGATTGGCTAAGAGACTAGACCAGGACTAAACGTGGACTGGACCAGGTCTAGACCAGAACTAAACCAGGTCCGGACCTGGTCTGGACCTGGACTGAACCAAGATTGGGCCGCTGCTGGTTTCGTGCGGCTGGTTTGTGCCTCGGGGCCCGAGACGCGGGCCAGCCGCGCGAAGCTCGGGGCCCGGGTCGCGGGCCGGCCGCGCGGGACCAGCAGCGGCACTTTGCGGCGCATTCCTGGGCGCCGCAGTTCGATCTCACCTCGCGCGTACACCTGGGGCTGCTGAGCAGTGCCGTTGGCGCCTGCGGCCGGCTGTGAGTCGAGTGCAGCGCGGTGCGCGGTTGCCTTGTTTCGTGACCAGGCAGTTAATTACAATTAATGCATTTTGTTCGACTAACGTCTTAATCGACAATTAATCGTTAATCGATTCATTGTTGACATCCCTAGTCCAAACAGATCAGCTGCCCAGATCTCAATGCACCAGCCCCCATTCTTGTAACCTTCAAAACAAAATATATAAATTTTACTATAACTATAAAACAAGTTTGGTGCTTCAACTGCTGATTCTGCAAAAACCTGCACTGTTTTTCAGTGTTTTATGTTGTTTTTCCTGTTTGTACATGTGCAAACAGACTATACTTTCTCTGATTAGTTCATTCATCTGTCGATCACTCTGAATTCAGGGAGACAAGATGTGGCTCCAGATCCACTTGTGTTTGTAAAGTTTTGTCAAAGTGTGTGGTTCTGACTGGACAGGTAAGTAATATGCATGGATTCCTGGATAAAAGACAAAATATATTTAAATTTGATCAAGTAATACAGAAGGCTGGTTTTGGGCAAGTGAACACTGAGCTCCTTTTCCATCCCCATATTTTTATTGTATTGTGATGTACAGCACGTCATATTTAATCTGTTTTGTTTACCAGTTAGTCTAAATGATATTGATTTGCCTATATGAGTAGTTTTAATGCTATATTTACTATTGATTATTGATTTTAGATTAGCTCAGTTGGCAGTGTGTTTGTCCACTGATCTGAAGGTTGGCGCTTTGAATCCCGCTAGCGACATAAACATCACTGGTTGGAGGTGAAATTCCAGCTCTCATAGATGACTCTGGCGTTGTGTCCTCGGGCAACACACTTAACGTACTTCACCCCCAGTGTCTGCGTACACTGCTATATTTTGTTCTCTAGAGCTGAAACTGCAGTGAAAAAAGAATAATGTCATTTATTTAGGTAATAGGGCTTTTCCACTTTGTATTCGCAGCGCAGGCTCTACAGATAGATATTGCCTCTGTGTATTTTACTGAAGGAAGGGCTAAAGAGTTTTGAGTTCATTGAAAAGTCAGAGCAGCCCTGCACTGTTAAACATGAGCAAGTGAGGATTTAGTAAAATAGTTTTATCCTGTATGCTTCAAAAAATCGACAAAATCCACCAAGAGGGAACAAAAAACATTTCAGATATGGGCAGCAAATTTTTTTTCATGAAGTGTTAAGAGTAGGACTGAGCAATATGACATTAAATATATTTGTATTATTTTGTTTATTCTTTAAATTTATGGATTACTGTTTTCAGTGTAATTATATGTTAGTCTCAAGCTAATCATTGACCTTTTGAAGCAATTAGGTCTTTGTCATATTGATCAGCCCTATATTAAAGATACAGTGGTACCTCACCTTACGAATGACCCAACAAACGAAAATTTCAAGTTACGAAACGCCTTCACGTCAAATTTTGGTCTCCAATCCAATCCAACTTTATTTATAAAGCACTTTAAAAACAACAAATCTCAAAAATTCAATTAATGCGGCTCAGATGCACGCCCGAAATGAGGGGAGACACAACAACACATGATCAGTATGGTAAAACTCACCTGTCTCATGACGGTCTAAACCCCGCTCACGTTCCCTTAGTGAGTGAACAATCCAACACTTGGTGAATTCTGCTTCACAGTGATAGGAAGAGCCGACATCAAAGGATCACGTCGACACGGTGCAAGGCCGCGCTACACCGGGGCTGCGGGATGCAGCCGTGCCCGCTCCGCACCGCAAGGAGCGAGGAGACACGAGCACCGCGCTCCTCCAGCGGCACTGCCATGTTATAATAATAACAGGTCCAATCCAGGTTTAGTTCTGGCCAGACCTGGTTTATTCCATGTTCTTTTAGTCCTGGTCTAGTCTCTTAGCCCGTCAGGACGCAGAACATAACGTTACACTATTAAAAAAAAAGTTACACTATAAAAAAAAACAACCTTGGAACGGATCAGGCTTTTTCCATTGAAATAGCTACTCAACTTACGAATTTTTCACGTTACGAAACCACTTCTGGAACAAATTAATTTCGTAAGGTGAGGTACCACCGTATATATTTTTTCATGATGATAGATTTTTTCCAAGACGCCATACTGGCCATCAACCCCCATTTTCACCACCACCAGTACACGCCCACTGCTCTGTACTTAATCTCTGTATCCTAATCTCTCTCCAGTTTTATTTCTCTTAATCAGTGATACGTGTAGGATTTGGCAGCATCACGTATTCATTTTGGTACAAATGAAAAGAAAATCAGTTACTCTCTAGCGTGATCTCCAGCTACGTATCAGAGGTGCTGATAGTTTCATTGATCTTTGTTGTGACGGTGTTTACAACAACGTCAGCTCCCACTGGGCACCTCCGTTTTCTAGATTAGCTCACTTGTTTCTTTTATCAAGTTGTTTTAGATTAATATTGCAATTTGAATTTGCAAAGTATAACATAAAAACCCACAGGTGTCATAGATTATAATCATATAGTAGACACAAGCATAATATCTTGCCACCAGACTTTGCGCGAGCCCAAGTGTTAAGGAGGGGACGTGTCCAGGTCGAGGTGTACTTGGCCGCTGGAGGCTGGAGAGGGATGTACAGGTACACATCTGGTGATGACATCTGAACCAATCTGTGACCTCTGTAGCATTTAAAATCACTGCTAGCATGGGTAATATTTGCAGTCTTTATTATTACCAGGCAGCAAAGAGAGCTGCGAGAAAAAAGGGAAAAAAACAAAAAACAAAACTCCGGAGCCCCACAATAAGTACGCACCAGTAGAGGTGCCAGGATTATCACATTTTGGATGGGCTGTCACAGAACTGACTGGGCTTGTGTTGTGTGTGCACCTGCGCCCCTCTCACGTATGCGCACCCCTGTAGGCCACACTCACGTCAACCATAATTTTCTCTGTGTTCCTCCGTTCTTTTGCCTCTCATTACACAGCCGACCTGTGTCTTTCTTGTGCACTCCCCATCCCACATCAGACTCACTGATCTTCTCCTGATCACACCCGCTCCGGCCTGTCCTGGGCCGACAGTCCGCTCCAGCCTGTCCCGTGTCTCTCACCTGAGGTACGAGTTTCCACTGCTGCTTATGCTGACTGCTCGCATCTCACAAATGTCCACTGCATTTGGTCCCAAACAGGCCCACAAATTATGGAATACATCTATTGTCATATTAATGTTTCTGATTTTACCGCTTTGTGCACGGACATGGATTAAACCATTAACACACGGGGAGGGTGAATGCACGACCTGCGCTTGTAGAAGCAGGTGCTGCATCATGAGCAGTACTCTGCAGCCAGGGTAAGAAAACTCATTTGAATATTGTGCTGTAAACGGCCTCATGTGAATGAGCAGCTTTGGTACAGATCGTGATCAAACCAAACTATAGAGCAGTGCCGAGGGGCTGTGGGAGGGCATCCGGATGGCACACAGACAAACTGGACAGCACACAAACATGAATATTAGGCATTTATCATGTATTTTAAAATAGAAGAAGGCTTTTTATGTCTTCAATATGTTACATGTAATGTTTTTCAGTGAACTGGTTTGATATTTATTTTTATGATTCAAGCAATTCACTCGACCGATGCTTGCGCTCGCACAAGATATGTCTTCTTTTACTCTTTTGTGATATTGACCAGTCATATATTGTCTTTAATAGGTCACTAAGGCTATGTGCCTCCAGTGTTCACACACTTCACTGTGATTGGCTAAATCCACCTGTCACTCACAAGCATGCCTGAGGCAGACCAATAGAGAGGGTGGGCAAATGTAAGTCCAGAGTTGCAGAGAGGCAGTGAATCACCATGATGATATATATATTTTTTCAGTTTTGATTATAGGTTTCTCACAGGTACATCTTCCCCTTGGTCCTAACCAGAAATCCTATCTGATCCTCTGACTTTGACCTCAATTGCTTACAGAAGTAAAATTTCCAGAGTAGATTATGGAAACACATCTCCTGTCGCCGTGGATATGTGGTGGTTGGCCAAAGGTATTACGGAGCCTGCGGCCAGAGCTCTGGCAGAGGATTTGAAAGGAATGTTGAGTTTGACAGGGAGCCATGGACCAAACACAGCTCAGAGATAAGATGGTGAGATGGGCAACGTGAGGAGAAAGAGACGAGGCTTAAATGTCCTATATTATGCAGAATTTTCTCTTGTGAGCTTTTAGTGTCATGTTAGAATGTTCATAAATCCTAGAGTTGTGCTTTGTTTATTTTTATTTATTTATTCTTTATTTAAAGGTCCCATGGCATGAAATTTCCACTTTCTGAGGTTTTTGAACGTTAATGTGAGCTCCCCTACCCTGTTTAGGGCCCCCCCATGGCTAAAAGTTGCGAAATGTCTAAACTGAGCATTTGCGGTCCTTTTCTGCATTTGAAAAAAACACAGCTCAAACGGGCGATTCTGAACAAGGCAACTATGTGACGTCACATCGAAAAATGCAGCTCCATCCCCCCCGTCTGGATGTCTACCCACCGTCTCTGTAAATCACGCCCAGAGAGTTTGGACCGCGAATGAGCTACGCAATGCGAAATGCGTTTTTTTATTTGCCTGGAGGCACGTGCGAGTGTTTCTAGGCTTGGAGTCTCTGGACCTTTGAAACAGCAGTGGTTTAATTTTATTTTCTGTGAAAATGTGTTTTTTTCATTGAAAAGCCTCTCCTTTCTTCCTCCGCACTTAAAACACACAGCGCACCGCTAAAACAAGGAACAAGCGGCACATTTGCCCCCCCCCACCCGCTCCTCTAACCTATCTGTGTCCTTCTCATTTGCATTCAAGCAACAAGGCCCAGAATGAGTTGTTCAGAGAGAGATTTTATGACTCTGACTGTGTACATGTGTCTTTCTCATGTACTAAGTCTTGATTTTGGAGCAGGATTCATTTACAGTATTAGGGAACCATTAAGGAGCCATATAAAAGCATCAAGAAGTACCATGTACCATGTACCATGGTACCAAGTACCATGCGATTTTCCCTATTTGTAATTAAAATTGAGTAATATTATGAAGATAGATAGATAAGATAAGCCTTTATTGTCTCCCTTGGGAGAAATTTGTCCTCTGCATTTAACCCATCCTATTATTAGGAGCAGTGGGCTGCACATTACTGCGCCCGGGGACCATCTCCATGATCTTCTTGCTTCGGCTTGGTCAGGACCTCAGCTGGAGAATCCTCCCACAGGTGGCTCACGTCACAACGGGCCTCGATGTTTCTTCTGCCATGGGGGCTACCAGTGGCAGCAGACACAATACTGAGTTATTACTGACAAAGAATAATACAAGGACACAGAGATCACAGATATGGTCCTAAAACAACCTTACCAACATCAAAAATAAATTACTACTAGGAGGGGAACTGTTTCGCCCGGTCTTTTGCTGTTATTTTTGTGGGCAAATGGCGCCGCAGACATGTTTCTTTGCCATTAGAAGCCGTGTCCCAATTCCCAGAGTGCACAGTTCGGAGCGTGGTTTGAAGGGCATGTGCGTCATTTCTTTTTTGTCCCATGCGCAGTTAACACGCAGTCCGAAGACCGCAGTCGTTTCCATGGAAATCGGGCCGTGGACCAAGCGCGTGAAAAAGCACGCTTCGCACCGTGCGCTACTATGAGAGAAAATGGAGTCGGCGGCTGCTTCCCGTAGTTGCGAGACCTGTCGCATTTTGCAGACGGCCATGCGGTCCGCGGACTGCACTCAGGGCTGAGCAATTGTGCACCGCCTTGACTGCAGTCTGAGCCCCCTTCAAACCACGCTCTGAACTGGGGACATGGCCGCAGTTTCGTTTCGTCACACGGAAGTAAGGCAGAAGGAAGTTGGTCGACGTGAGTTCAATACGTCGCCGATGACTGGTCAAAATTGGTAAAAATTGCGGGACATTTGCGGTGATTGGTCAAAATTGCAACATCGCCCTGAATTCACGGGGATTGGCTGAAGTTGCGTTGAAGTTGCAAATCGCAACATCGCGAATTCCTGGAGGGTCTGAAAAACAATTAAAACAATGACAACTGACAATAACACCAACATTAAAACATTAAAACATTAAACGTGTCCACAAGTCTGGTTTTCCTTTAGCCACTGTTTCATTCACATAAGTTTGAATAACACTTTATTATTAGTCTGTTTACATCTCCAAACCTCAAAATTCTTCCACCTTTTGATGTCATGTATTGGTTGTTTTCAAGTTAACATCTTCCTTTTACCTTTTGTTCAATAGAAATTGGAAACTCCAGAGCTGAAATTGTCCAAATGGTTCTAGTGAAGATGAAGGTGTAGTATGGAGAAAAGAAAGAAATCTTCATCTTTCTTCGCCTTTACATAATGCCTTTACCATTACGTACATTATTTTTAGCCATGCATCATCATTTGCAATTTGAAAACAAAAGAAGGAAATATTGATCAATATTATGCTAAATTTGAGATTTCAACAATTTTATAAAGTTGTACACACCACAGTAACCTCTGCATTGTAACCGTCCTGGCAACTGCCTATTTATGATCTGATTTCTTATGCATACACCCTGTTCTATGTGTGTATTGGTGTACACACGTGTGTTTTTCCAACACTGATGTGTGGTGTACACCCGGTGTATGTACACCTGTTCTATGGTGCTTTCCACTGTGATACTCCTCAGAGGTTAAGTTGTGCATAGGGCTGTCAGTTTAACGCTGTCAGTTTAACGCGTTAGTTAGATTAATTAATTACACTGCTAATAAACACTTGATAAAAATTTACAAAATTAATATGAGCGGCAGTTCAGTGCGCGCTCATTTTAAATTTGGCGTGCAGGGGCTTTGAACAGCAAGTTTATTTATAAAAATGTGACGGAGCAGGTTCGTCCCTAACAGCGTTGTCCCCGGGGAGAGCACGTGAAGACGCTGCGCTCCGCACGCTGAACCCTTTTCATGATCAACCATAAACTAATATGTAAATATATTACATCCAAAAATTATGACTTTAAGTGACTGAACATGTGACCAGATGGTATTTAGTCACACCTGGCACTAATTGGGCGAACCTGATGACGCTGTAAAAGCGAAACACGTTGTTCGTTCTAAGCCCAATAAAGGAATAAGAGTAAAGTCAAGTGAGTGTGCGGTAAATTTCTTCTTTTCTGGAATTATTCAGTGTTCCTGTTGTTACCAGCACCTGGAAGCTGTGCGTGGAATTTTGAACTTTTGAGTAAAATAAATAAGTTTAATTCCATACTTCCCAAGCAAAGCAATAACATCTCCATGGTCCAGAAGTTCCACAGTGTACCTTTACCTCTTGTAGATGTGGGTTTTTTTTTTTTTTTTTTTGCAGTGCAGCCATCTTGTCAGCCATGTTACAGACCAGAGCAGAGGAACAATGCTCTGAGGGGCTCATTAGGCTGTGTACAGCTACTCAGGCCCAACTCACCATGACACTGCAACACACCTCTGTCACACACACATGTATGCACTTACACACATGCAACCACATACACATACACATGTATAAGCATGCACAAACACACATGTTGGGGTTCCATGCTTCTTGGGGACATCACATTGACTTACATTTATTTCCTGAAGATGCATCCCGACCTTAACCGTGGCCACTACATGCCTAATCTAAACCTAAACTCTAACTTATACAAACAATCACAACTGAACCTGTGTTGCCAGTGCCTTAACCTTTACAGGTTAAAGCACTGGCAACTTGTATCAAGGAAACATACACGTTTTTCTCATTCGCAATATATGGACAGGCCTCATGTAAAAGCTCAGAACCTCCAGAATTCACTCACTGAGCTGCAACGGCTGGACTAGTACTGAATAATGATTGGCTGAAGGTGCTGGCGTTTAGGTAGTGACCGTTCAGATCAGAGAGAGGACTTATAGGTTTAAAACAACTGGATTCCAGCATTGAACCTGGCAACCCAAATGAGAGACTAATGTGAGGCTCATTCTGGTTTCTGAATCATCTTAAGAACCAAAATGCCAAATTATAATATAAACAGCTGTTGTCTGATTTGTCAATTTGTCTGTTTGACTTGAACATCTAGGGACACAGTTAAGTCTTATGAAATCCAAAAACTTAATCTAAGATACTGTTCCTTTAAAGGTCCCATGACATGGTACTTCTTGATGCTTTTATATGGCTCCTTAATGGTTCCCTAATACTGTAAATGAATCCTTCTTCAAAATCAAGACTCAGTGCATGAGAAAGAGAGATAAGATGAGAAAGAATCATAAATGTCACTCTGGAACAGTCCATTATGGGCGTGATGCAAATGAGGAGGACAGAGATGGCCTATAGTAGGGGGTGGGGGCGTGGCCAAACTCTCCACTCTTTCCTTTTCAGCTGTGCCCTGTGCGCTCTGACCCACTTCTGTGTTTTTGCACGGAGGGAGAGATGAGAAGCCTTCCATTGAAAAATAAACACATTTCCACAGAAAATAAAATTAAACCACTGCTGTTTCAGATATCCACAGGCTCAGATAAAGGACTTCCGAGCCTAGAAACACTCGCAAGTTCCTCCAGGCAAATAAAAAAACGCATTTCGCATTGCGTAGCTCCTCTGCAGTCCAAACTCTCTGGGCGTGATTTACAGAGACGCTGAGTTCAGACAGACGGGGGTGGAACTGCATTTGCATTTCTTTTTTCGAGCTGACGTCAATAAGTTTCCTTGTTCAAAATCGCCCGTTTGAGCTCTGATTTTTTTCTAATGCAGAAAAGGATCGCAAATGCTCAGTTTAGACATTTCGCAACTTTTAACCATGGGGGGGGGGCTAAACAGGGTAGGGGAGCTCACATTAACGTTCAAAAACCACAGAAAGTGAAAATTTCATGCCATGGGACCTTTAACCAATTTTAACCCATAGTTGAACTTTAAACCACAGGATTTACTTCTTGGGGATGTGATTTTTGTGCCTTTAAAGGAGGCCGCTTCCTGTGGTGTGTGTGTGTGTGTGTGTGTGTGGAGATTATAGTCCCTACAATGGGACGAATACCACCCCACACAAACACAGGAAGACCGCTCACAGAATGTAAATGATGCAACTCAGTGGGGCTTTTAATTGTCATCAGAACTGTTTCTAATTGTACAGTGAAGCAGTGGTATTAAAGTGTGATGGCGCTCACAGCAGGAAGAGAGTACTTGTCCACACGTCAGCTGCTTCATTAGCTCAAACAACACAAACAAAAATTATGACTCCATATACAGGTTAATATTAATACATTTAGGGTTGTGCAAGGACTCCACTTTAAAGATGCACTGTGTACCTTCTCTGCTTGCTTCCATGGACATGTTATGACTGCCTGGAATGTCCCAGAATGCATGTTATTTATTTTAGTAATAAACATACTTGTAATTGAAATGCAAGATATGATTAATGCAGTACTGTGGAACATTCTATGCAAACTTGCAAAGCAGAACCCAAAGGAAGATCAGCTGAGACGAGCTGGTGCCAGAAACACCACCAGAAAAGTTTCATAATGCACCTTTAAATTGAATTATCTTAACACTTTTGTACTTAAATAGCTTTATTCCTAAAGGGCAAACACACAGGCTGTGGTTTGTCGTGTGTGTGTGTGTGTATGTGGTTGTCAGCGTAAAGAGCTGTGTGACAGCGAGGAGAGCCACCTTCGAGAGGAGTTTGCTCATGCAATCACAGAGAATGAAATGTCAGTTTCTTAAAGTGGAACAGGGCTCCATTTTATAAAGTTAACAGGACAGACAGTGCTGTGGTGAGGTGAGGATGAGGTCTCCTGGACATTGTGCGATTATCACTTGAATGTGGCAGACATACCATGCTCATTTATGTCCATTCTTTATGGCAACTTACCAGCCCTCTTCCCCATCTGTGTGTGTCTCCACTGTGAGTCTGCTCCACCTCACTGTCTCCCCTCCACTCGAGTAATGTGGAGACAAAGTGCATTCAGCGTAGGGGCCGTAGCACTTGTGATTTCATTGCATGACGTATGGTGTTGCAAATTAGCCTTGGCATGTTCATCTGTTGTGATAGTAGTTGTTGAAATCAGAGGAGGAGTAGAAGCAGTAGACATCAGCAGTCTTTGTAGTCAGAGGAGGATATAGTACAAGCAGAGGTGACATTCGTAGGTTTAACTGAATAAAAGAAAGTCAAAGTTTTACTAGAGAAAGCCAAAAGTTTATAAGCCAAAAGTGTGATTGCCAAATACTAGATTACTGTTGCGCAGTAATCCAATGTGCGGCGCACTTGGCCCAGAGCCTGCAGACAGAGTACAGCGTGGAGTCTCCCAGAGGCTGAGTGGGATTGAGGCTCTGACTTTGATTTACAACCTTAAAACTACACATTTCTATATAACAGAGGCGCAACAGAGGCGCAAACAGAAGAAGCACAAGGAGAGTCTGGTGATCGGATATCAACAAATACTTAAAGGAAAAAGCTGGATCGGATTCTTACAATAAAGTGTACCTAAACCTTAAATGGAGATAGACCGGTTTAATGCCATACTAAAGCAATAACATCTTCATAGAGACAAGCAGGTCCTCCCTCCACCAGGAAAGTTACACAGTGTACCTTTAACAGTAAAAGTGTATAATGAAAGTGTAAAGATGATCGGACAAATCCCAAAAATGACAGCTGTCCTAGCAGCGTTGCCATGGTAACCCCAGCGCTCCCGCAAAAGTGTCTGGTCATTGTGATTTGAAAATGGTCCAAATCAAGTACTGGTATAGGGAGAAGTGAACGCATAAAGACACAAAGGCGGTTATCTAAAGTGCATCAATTCAATTATGTGAACAAATTACACAGATAATGCCGTCTCCTACATCACCTGCTTCACTTTGTCCCAAAATTCTTCTGAAAATCTCAAATCGATTCCATAAACGCTGCACTAAAGTTGAATGGGTTTGGTCTGAATCAGCTGAGCCTCTTTTAGAATGATTCCTCTGCAGGGAAATACAATGGATTTCACATCTCGGCAGTTTTCATCAGATGGTAAAAGCTACTATTGAGGCTCTGATAGAGCTTGAATAACAAGAATAATTGGATTAAATGATATGCACGGTGAGGATATAATGATTAAAGGCTGTAATTTAAGATACAGTCACTGTCACATGTTTCTAGGAACGCGTATGGAGAGAGAGATGAGGCATTGTAAGGATGAATTGTTTCAGTGATTAAAAAAATGTAAATGTAATGAAGGTTTTTAAATCTTTTTTTAAAAGCCACCATGTAGAGACTCACACACTGATCAGTCTGTGAAACTTTTTGTTTTTTGATCTCAGTTCAAAGTCAACAGCATATCATGGGAGATGCTACACGCTATTTACACCTTATGTGACAGCAAATGTGGCAAAAGACCTTCCAGAGGAAACACTTTGAGTTGAAGGGAGTTGTTAGTTTGTATCCCACTACTGTGTCCTTGAGCAAGATACTTTATCAACATTGTACATTCCTAGTAATGTGTGAAGAATCCCTCAGTCGTACAGGTAGAATCCATGGCAATTTAGAGTTCAATTCACAAATTCTGTTTGTCAGAACTGAAGAAGCAGCTTGGATGAGCTGTGAAACGTATTCGACCAAATAAACTTTGTCCAGTTGATAAACTGAATTTCTCCTTTTGCCATTCCTAGTAATAGCAGCTAATTGTGACGGAAATGGCATCTGATACAAAACAAATATTGCATACTACCCAAAAATGTATTCCCACTCACCTCTCTATATTCGCTCTGGAATTTCAAATAGAGCTTAGTAGTAATACATCTGTAAAAGGGGTCAAAATGGCGGCTGGACTGGAGGATTAGCCAATTCGATTGGAGAGGTCAAAGTTCAACACTCCCTTAACCTTATTTCATTCCCGTAATGGTTTCAACAAGAGGCTGCGCTGCACTGTATTTTTACAGTGGATTACTGTCAGTGTCACTCCCTTAGTGTCAAACGAATAAGGTCTGTGAAAAGGGCACTACATGTTGTTAGAAATCACAGCTTTCAGGTGCCCACACTTCCCTCTTTCTCTTCTCCATCTCTCTTTCTCTCTCTCACTGTCTCTGTTTCTCTCTCTCCATCTCTCCCTTCTGCCATCCTCCCAGCTGCTTTTTGACCTTAAGAGCACAAGATTAAAGCCAAGGAGGTTTTCTGTCTTCAAAGAGCAAACCTGAGGTACAGAGAGGGAGGAGGGGTAGAGAAAGAAGAGAGCAGGGGAGAGGGGGCATTATATACAGAGAGGTGGAGAGATGGAGAGAGAGAGAGAGAGGTAATGCTAAAAGGGTTGAAAATGAGATCTAGGGTTTGCAACTGTTTTGTGTGTGTTGTGAATGTGATTTCCCTGGTTAAATACATGTTAAAAAAAAAAAAAAAAAAGGAAAAAGGGGATAGCGATAGACAAACGAAAGAGAACAAGACAGATAAATACAAAGGGTGAGAGGGAATGAGAGAAAAGAGAGAGCAAGAGGATGGAAAAAGGATGAGGAAGATACAGTGAGTGAAGGAGGAAGAAATAAAGACAGAAAGACAGAGAAAGAGAGAGTGGACCCTTGCTTTCGTAATGTCTGGATTAGGACATTACGTTCTAACAACAGCTAGCATGCGAACGTGCACTTCCTGATCCTGACAGAACAGAGCGGACTTATTTTGACTTCAAGACCTGCTTGTACAATATAGTGTACTGAGCTTAGACACATTTTGTTGAAATAGATGGAAAAATCATATTGTTGATCTAATATTAAAGGATTTATGACATGAGGAACTGACTTTTGCCCCTATAATGAAGGCAGGTCCCCACAATGTGAGTGTGTGTACAGATTTTAGTCCTCACAATGTGCTAAATACACATCCACACATCCACAGCTGCACTCAAGTGTCTGTGGAGATGATTCAACCTCAATTCAAACAGCACAGTGAAAAACATGTCAATATTACCACATATACAGTACAATGGTGGGACCTGTCCTGTATTTGTATTGAACAAGAGGAGCAGGTTTACAGCTTTGAACAGAAAAATGATCATAATTTGTTGGATTTGATGGCTCCTTTCAAAACACCCAAGGGCACTTTATAATAAAAGCAATTCAAACAGCACCACGCATGAAAAACAGTTACAAAATATAGCTGCGAGCAGAAATGTGGGGCCAAGCACCGAAGGTGCATGCAGCCCTCAGCATGTAGGCCGCATGCAGGGTCTGACAGGGTCTGACAGGGTCTAACAGGGTCTAACAGAGTCTAACAGAGTCTGACAGGGTCTAACAGGGTCTGACAGGGTCTAACAGGGTCTAACAGAGTCTAACAGAGTCTGACAGGGTCTAACAGAGTCTGACAGGGTCTGACAGGGTCTAACAGAGTCTGACAGGGTCTAACAGGGTTTGACAGAGTCTGACAGGGTCTAACAGAGTCTGACAGGGTCTAACAGGGTCTGACAGGGTCTAACAGGGTCTGACAGGGTCTGACAGGGTCTAACAGAGTCTAACAGAGTCTGACAGGGTCTAACAGAGTCTGACAGGGTCTAACAGAGTCTGACAGGGTCTAACAGGGTCTGACAGGGTCTAACAGAGTCTAACAGAGTCTGACAGGGTCTGACAGAGTCTGACAGGGTCTAACAGAGTCTGACAGGGTCTAACAGGGTCTGACAGGGTCTGACAGGGTCTGACAGGGTCTAACAGGGTCTGACAGGGTCTGACAGGGTCTGACAGGGTCTAACAGGGTCTGACAGGGTCTAACAGGGTCTAACAGAGTCTAACAGAGTCTGACAGGGTCTAACAGAGTCTGACAGGGTCTAACAGAGTCTGACAGGGTCTGACAGGGTCTAACAGAGTCTGACAGGGTCTAACAGGGTTTGACAGAGTCTGACAGGGTCTAACAGAGTCTGACAGGGTCTAACAGGGTCTGACAGGGTCTAACAGGGTCTGACAGGGTCTAACAGGGTCTAACAGAGTCTAACAGAGTCTGACAGGGTCTAACAGAGTCTGACAGGGTCTGACAGGGTCTAACAGGTTTTATTTTCCACAAATAGACCCAACAAGTGTTGAAGATGAAAATATGTATTGAAAAATTCTATAACACTGCACACTGTATACATTTTCATAAAAAAAACATCGACGCTAACTGTTACACACATAAAAAATAAAGCATGTACTGGATTTCTTCTGCAGATAAGGAGTCCTACCACGACCGGAGCAACAAAGAACGGATTGGCAGCAGTGGTGACCGCATAAATGGCAGGCTGAAGTGTTGAAGATGTCAGTCAAAGACAGCTGTAAAATGTTCTACCTGTGACACTCCACTCTGCTTTATTCTAACAAGCAGTGATGGGAATAACGCCGTTAAAATAAATGCCGTTACTAACGGCGTTACTTTTTTCAGTAACGGGTAATCTACTTTATCGTTATAACGCCGTTACCGGCACCAACACACCGTTACCGCGCGTTACTGAACCTACTCATTTTGAAACTGGCATCCTGCGTGACTCGCATAGGCACAGGGGAATTTTTTTCTCCCTTTGGTAAGGGCGGGATAAGTAATGATGATTGGCTAAAGCAGATAAGAGGAATAATGTATAATAATAATAAGAAGAATCAATAGAAACACTATGGTGCCTAGCACCTTTGGTGCTTGGCCCCAACTAGCACCTTCGGTGCTTTTCCCCAATTACAGTCATGATATAAATGCATTGGAGAGATAGTGTTTAAAGCAGTGTGTGTGGTGAGGGTCATGGCTGGTGAGGCACGGATGTCATCAGTCACGTCACCAGGTGTCGGCAAGTACATTTGACCCCAGGCCATTTTCTCTCCCTGTAAGTGCTGTAAGAACTTGTAATATTTTTGATGTGAAGCTGAAAATTAATTATTATTGTTTAGTGCATTTTCCAGAGCACACCAAGTAGCGTCATAATTTAAAATAGTGACATTTTTAGCGCGATCTGGGTCGGAATGTGAGTGTTGGACTGCTCATGTTTAATGAGGCTTCTTTGCAAATTTTTCAGGTCACAATATCCATCTGAGTCCAGACATCATCACAGCAGGTTGAGAAAAGAAGGTAGGAAAAGCAGAAAAGACCATTTCTTATTGGACATCCACACAGCCAGCCGTGTGTACCACGCTGTTTGAAAAGAGCGAGTCTTTCGTCCCATAGTCTGGAACAAACCCTTTAGCTCTGGCGTTGGTTTTCCTTTAACTATAACTTCCTGCTTCGACCAAAAGTCCAGTTTAGAAAATGTCTGGCCAAACAAGAAACAAGAAAAAAGTGAACGGATTGCTAAACTTGACTTGCTAACTTTAAATTGTAGCTTGCTGTCACTTATTCTAATCCGCTGGCCCAGAAGAAGAAGAAGTGACTTTATTGATCTCACACAGGAGAAATTCTTCTCTGCATTTAACCCATCCTGTTATTAGCAGTGGGCAGCACATTACTGCGCCCGGGGACCATCTCCATGATCTTCTTGCTTCGGTTTGGTCAGGACCTCAGCTGGAGGATTTTACCTATTGTGCATGTTTTGGGTTGATGGGGGGAAAACCACCCAGACACGGGGAGAACATGCAAACTCCACACAGAAAGGCCTGGACGACCCGGGGAACCTTCTTGCTGTGAAGCATGAGCGCTAGCCACTCAGCCACCGTGCCGCCAAAAGATATTGCAAGAAGAACCCCTGTGCTCATGAGTGCCTCTACCATGAGGCCAGGTAACTACGTGCCTCACCCGGCACCTTTTCACAGCCACTTTAGCGCAGAATCTGTCACTGCTGAGCTACAGCACAGTCAGTCCATGTGAGGCACGAACGGCTGGTGCCTCTCCGCACATCTCTTCTCAGTATTTGAACAGTTAAAGTGAAAATTCTGCGATTTTGAATAAGAAAAGAATTAAAATGGCAAAGTTAAATAGAAAATAACTTTATAGTACAAACCATTCGATAACTATAACCATTTATTTTTTCATTTTCCTTTTTTTTCTCTGCTTCCCCTGACAGCAAGTATTGTTATAGTGAAAAGGCAGATTTGAAGAGGAATGTGAAGAAGTAAAAATAATATCAAAGTAAGCAGGAATGGTCTTTAGTCCTGTTTTTGTACTAGGTTTAGTCCTGGTTTAATACTTGGTTTAGTCCTGGTTTTGTCCTGGGTTTAGTGCTTGTTTAGTCTTGGTTTAGTCTTGGTTTAGTACCGGGTTTAATTCTGGTTTAGTCCTGGTTTAATCTCAGTTCAGTTCAGGTTTAGTCCTGGTTTAGTCCTGGTTTAGTACGGGTTTATTCTGGTTTATTACCAGGTACAGCCCCGATTTAGTCCTGGTTTAGTATGAGTTTTATTACTGGTTTAGTTTAAAGGTTTAGTCCCGGTTTAGTACAGGTATTGCACTGGGTTTAGTCCCTGTTTAGTCCTGGTTTATTACTGGGTTCACATAGAGCATGTCTTGTGTTTGGAAAACTGCTTGTTCAGTGTCACCAGCTTGTTCAGACCCTTGCTCAGACTATCTCTGCTTCAGAGCTCAGACTCCTTTAAATTAGCCTTAGGTGTAAAACCCAAAGAGACTTGAGGGACAGCAGACAGTCTAAAGCAGATACACACTAAACCAAAGAGTGACCAAAGGGACAGGAGCTTTTGTTTATTATAAGACAGGCCTGGACTGGTAATCGGGCATACCGGGCATTTTCCCGGTGGGCCGACAGTCCTAGGGGCCGATGCCCTTCTTTTTTTTTTTTTACTTAGAGACCGGCCCACAATTTAGGACTGAACCAGGACTAAACCAGGACTACATCAGGTCTGAACCAGGACTACATCATGTCTGTACCAGGACTAAACCAGGACTAAATCAGGATTGAACCAGGACTAAACCAAGTCTGAACCAGGACTAAACCAGGATTGAACCAGGACTAAACCAGGTCTGAACCAGAACTAAATCAGGCTTGAACCAGGACTACATCATGTCTGAACCAAGACTAAACCAGGTCTGAACCAGGACTAAACCAGGACTACATCAGGTCTGAACCAGAACTAAACCAGGTCTGAACCAGGACTAAACCAGCACTAAATCAGGATTGAACCAGGACTAAACCAGGACTAATCAGGTCTAAAACAGGATTGAACCAGGACTAAACCAGGACTAATCAGGTCTAAATCAGGACTAAAACAGGATTGAACCAGGACTAAACCAGGACTAATCAGGTCTAAATCAGGACTAAATCAGGTCTGAACCAGGACTAAACCAGGACTAATTATGAGGGGCTGGTCTAAGCCAAAAATGCCAGAGCCATTTTTTTGTCCCAGTCCAGACCTGTTATAAGACATACACTATGAAAATTTGATTGAAAAAAAGGACGTATTTTCTACAATTACATGCATGTATGAAAATTACGTTTAATTAATTTTATTGAGAGTCAGTGAGAAACACTGTCAATCAAGTTAAAAGAACTCTTGAAAACCTGCACACGTGTGAACAATCAGAATGAAATCTTACATCAGATGTAAATGACATTTCAGTAATCTCATAACTCCAGAAATCAGACAACAATCAGACTTTTGGTGTGCAGGTAAATGTACCCAATTAGTATTCCTTTCATAATTTGTCTGATATTCAAACTCTCATCTTATAATTTGTGGGCGTACAGTTGTCAAATCTATCACACTTGTACCCCACCTGTCCCCCGCACTCCTCTGCAGAATCCAAAATGTCCTCCTGCTTATGCCAGGTTCTCTATCGCCTCTAATCTAAAGAGACACAAGCTTTTATCCCTTTATTACAAACGCTACCTCCTCCCCCGCTCCACTGCCCACATATTGTTCATTTGACAGGTCCAGCTTCCAATATGGGTCCCTTGTCACCTATTCTCTGAAATCACTCTCTCATTTCCAATTTCTCATTTAGCCCAAACCCATCTCGTCCCGGGTCATTTCTGTGCTATGGATTTTCAGAGCCTTCTTTATGATGCTAACCGCGTAAAACTGTATCCATGAGGTTATACAAGGGAATGTCAGATCAGAATAGGCTTGTGACATGTTTGAAGAGGGGTGTTTGTGGAATAAATTCAGTCCACGCGGTGTAAAATTGCTCCACGCCCTTGGATTTAACACAAACTAAACTGTGCAAGCTAAAAATAAACTGTATATAACCAGCTTTTCAGAGCATGCAAGAAGTCAAGTGTTAGTACAGATTTTTGATTAAAGTACAAGCTAGAATGTCTAAAAATGGCACACAGTAAAATGATGTGGTTAAGGTTGCACAATGTAGTTTTTATGCTTGTTTCCGTGGAGATGTTGTGACTACTTGTCAAAAGTTTAGAAAATCTGATACTAATCAATGCTAAAACTAGTATTGAAACTAGATACTTATTTGAGCAGGTACTGATACTGAAAAAGTCACATTCACAGGGCAGAAATGAACCTTTCCTGAAGAGCTTTTGGATGATCTTGAGCTGTGTCAGAACAAGTATAAGAGCACATAGGCTACGTTCACACTGCAGGGATTAATGCTCAATTCTGATTTTTTGGTGAAATCCGATTTTTTTGCGAGGCCGTTCACATTTCCAGTTAAATGCAAATTGTATGTGATCTCCAGTGTGAACGCTAAACTCCCCAAAAGTGTCCCGCATGCGCCTTGGAGGACACGATGACGTCACACGCAGTGAACACGCTCAATGTTTACGGAAGTAGCCTAAAGTTGCTTTCGTACCGGAGCCAGAACATGTACAGCTTATTTGTTTTAAGGAGGAGAAGGAGAAGGACAAGGTTTTTGGCCCTGGCGTTTTGCGGGTCAGTGGCAGTAACGTCTGTAGAAATGAATGTGTGGGTGCGGAGTCACAGCCAGGGGTGGTGGGATTACTACGTGCTTCGCCGCTTCACTGATACGGAGTTTATATACTATTTTCGCATGACGAGAAGAACGTTTGTGTACATTTGTGAACACCTACTTGTACCACTCTTATTGGAGGAAACACACCCAGGTCGGATGAACGCGACCTGGCCGTTCAGACTGAAGTTGCATGTCAAAAGATCGGATATGTATCGGATTTAAGAAGAAGAAGAAGAAGAAGTGACTTTATTGATCTCACACTGGAGAAATTCTTCTCTGCATTTTAACCCATCCTATATATATATACAGGGGGTCCTCGGGTTACGACGTTGATCCGTTCTTAAGACGCGTCGTAACCCGAATTTCGTCGTAAGTCGGATTTTGCCTTTGATCTTCCAACCAAAGCACCAATAACCTTTCCATCTCAATAATTAGACCACTACGCTGCTTGGTCATCACTGCCGCTTTCATAGGAGCAGATCAGAGCCCACATCAGGTACTTCCGCCCACATTGGGCACACACACGAGGCCGTCTTCTTCTCCCTACAACCACAACAAAGCGTATTCTTCCGCCGTGCGCCGCGCGCCGTTCGCGTTTGTTTACATCTCTTACCACGCTAAACCGCATAAGATGGAATGACGCGTAATATATATATATTTTTTATTTTATTTTAATGGGGGCGCATTCGTAAACACGAAACGTCGTAAACCGAGACCGTCGTAACCCGAGGACCCCCTGTATACATATATTAGGAGCAGTGGGCAGCACACTTCTGCGCCCGGGGACCATCTCCATGATCTTCTTGCTTCGGTTTGGTCAGGACCTAAGCTGGAGGTACCTATGGTGCATGTTTTGGGTTGATGGGGGAAACCGGAGTGCCCGGAGAAAACCCACCCAGACACGGGGAGAACATGCAAACTCCACACAGAAAGGCCCAGGCGACCCAGGGATCGAACCCAGACCATGCATGCAAACTCCACACAGAACACACACGCGACCGGGGGATCGAACCCGGAACCTTCTTGCTGTGAAGCGTGAGTGCTAGCCACTCAGCCACTGTGCCACTACCACATAGGACCACATATCCAAGTGGACTGGATCGCATTTGAAAAAATCGGATCTGTGTCGTTCAGACTGTCATTAGAAGATCAGATACAGGTCGCATAGAGGCGAAAAAATCGGATTTGGGTCACTTCAGGCTGCAGTGTGAACGTAGCCATAGACCACTGTGGAACCTACCAGGATGTATTTTTCATGTATGAGCAAACCTGGAGGAATTACACAGATATAAGACCACATAATACAAGAGAAAGTATGACGATTGAATGTTGACAATGCTTTTTATTATCATCGTGGTGTTGGAATCAGTATCCACAGAATCAGTAGAGTCTTTTCCTTGGTATTGAAATCAAGTTCTTACTGTGCCTGGAACTTTACACAGTATGTCTTTAAGTGTATATATCTTCACAGAGGCATTCAGATGACTCTCCCAAGTTACAAGACAAATCTGTGGAAAGGCGGTGACAGTGAAAACGGGAGTTGATTAGCAAAATGGCATCTTGAAAATAAGCGATTAAAGATTGCTCAAACATGTACAAATCACTGCAAATACAACATTGAAAACATCAGTATTCCATAAAAGCTCTGCTTTAGGACCTTGAAAAGAAATCTTCGCACAGAACAACATTGCAAACTCTATGCAGAAATGCCCCATGCTGCCCTGGAACTGAACCCATGGCCGTCTTGCCGTGAGGCTTAAGAGGGACCAATGGAAGCATGAATAATTTTAACAGAATTTTTTTTAATTTTTTTCCTTTTAAAGTCTCACCTTGGATTTGCTGTATGGTTCATTTGAAAGTAGCAGCACATATTCAAATCCTCTGTACAGTAATTCGGCCTGTGTGGTTAGACTGTGACGGAGGTGTGATGAAGAGGAGCTGAGAGCAGGTTTTTCTCTTTTCATGTCTTACAATGGAAATGAGAGCTCCCACTCCAGATCCCAGCAGGGGGCGTAATCCAACCTGCTGCCTGGGATAGAACCATTAACCTTCCCTTGGCACACAGACCTCCAGGCTCCACATAAGACCTGCTCCAATCTCTTTGTATTGTAATAAACTCATCAGTCATCACTCACGCTGTGCTGGGCACAGACTGGTTCAATCTCATTTTAATATTCTGCTACCTCTGCTACTACTACTGCTACTACTACTACTGCTACTACTGCTACTGCTACTACTGCTACTACTACTACTGCTACTACTACTACTGCTACTACTACTGCTACTACTGCTACTACTACTGCTACTACTACTACTGCTACTACTGCTACTGCTACTACTGCTACTACTACTGCTACTACTACTACTGCTACTACTACTACTGCTACTACTACTGCTACTACTACTGCTACTACTACTGCTACTACTACTACTGCTACTACTACTACTGCTACTACTACTACTGCCACTACCATTACTACTACTATTACTACTACTACTGCTACTACTGCTACTACTACTAGTGCTACTACTACTGCTACTACTACTGCTACTACTACCATTACTACTACTATTACTGCTACTACTGCTACTACTACTACTACTACTGCTACTACTGCTATTGCCATTACTACTACCGCTACTACTACTACTGCTACTGCTACTACTACTACTACTACTGTTACTACTACTACTACTACTGCTACTACTACTACTACTACTATTGCTACTACTACTGCTTCTACTACTACTACCACCACTACTACTACTATTACTACTGCTACCACTGCTACTACTACTACTACTACTACTACTACTGCTACCTCTGCTCCTACTGCTACTGCTACACTATTATTTTACATTGAAAGAGGTGAATCCTGGGAGTTGTTTATTGTAACGTCACAAGGCTGGTTCTGTGTACCGTGGTATGGAGATGTGAACCATGGGAGCTGTAGTTCATTCTGGTGTCACAGGTCTGGTTGTGGAGATGTGAATCATGGGAGTTGTAGTTCATTCTGGTGTAACAAATCTGGGGACGTATACTTGGAGAGGTGAGTCATGGTAGATGTTGTTCATTCTGGTATGACAGGGCTGGTTCTGGAGAGGTGAATGATGGGCATTGTAGTTCATTGTGGTATCACAGGTCTTGGTTTTGTAAACAGTGGTATGGAGAGGTGAACTATGGGAGCTATAATTCATTCTGGTGTCAGTGGTCTTGTTATGAAGAGATGAATTGTGACAGTTGTGGTTCATTCTGCTGTCACAAACCTGGTTATGGAGAGGTGAATCGTGGGAGCTGTAGTTCATACTGGTGTCACATGTCTATGCTGTATACTTGGAGAGGTGAATCATAGGAGCTTTAGTTCATTCTGGTGTCACAGGGCTGGTTTTGGAACGGTGACTCATGGGAGTTATAGTCCGTTTCAGGCACTTGGCAGAGTGTTTCTGAGCAGCTGTAAGCATGGAGCACCTCTCTCCAGGAGACTTTGGGAGAATCGGACTTCAGCTCTCGCCATCTGTGCTCACCAGCTCCAATCTGAGCTAAAACACACATTCTGATAAAGCTTTTGGTCTGAGCAAAGGAAAAGACAGAGAATTTCACAAAACGAGTTGTATGGATGTTATTTTGTGTTCAAGGTCCTATATTACGTTAAAGGAAAAGTAACGGTTTTTACAATTTGAGCCTTATTTTGGTAATAAAACAAGTTGTTTTACTCACCCATAGCACTTTGGTGTCATATGGAGCATTTCCGGAGATGTTTTAGATTAGCGTTAGGCTAACGCCGTTAGCCTAGCGCGACTTATAGCCATAGCTCGGGGCATTCCCCGAGCATGTAATATGCCCCGTGCGGGCTCCAAATAACACAAACTTTAGCACTTTTCAAATCATAGAAGCTCGATGTCTTTAGTCTACGATTTCGTTTGGTCAAAAGTGGCCTGTAATCCGAGATTTAGCCATAGTTTCGAGTAGATGAGGACGCCAGTGCGCATGCGCGGAGTGTGCTCTCAGTTCTCGGGACCCAAACATGGAACGCAAAGCTGTAAACTATGGATAAATCTCAGATTACAGGCCACTTTTGATTCAAACGAAATCGTAGAGTAAGACATCGAGCTTCTATGATTTGAAAAGTGCTAAAGTTTGTGTTATTTGGAGCCCGCACGGGGCATATTACATGCTCGGGGAATGCCCCGAGCTATGGCTATAAGTCGCGCTAGGCTAACGGCGTTAGCCTAACGCTAATCTAAAACATCTCCGGAAATGCTCCATATGACACCAAAGTGCTATGGGTGAGTAAAACAACTTGTTTTATTACCGAAATAAGGCTCAAATTGTAAAAAACGTTACTTTTCCTTTAAATTGACTCTTGTGAGCTTTAAACCTTGTTAAAATACTATTAGCTCATAAAAATGTGTTTTGTTTCATTCACACGTTTGAGTAACCATTTATTATTATTCTGTCAAAATTGCTAAAGCTCAAAATGCTTAGTGGTAGTTTTCAAGTTAATAGCCTTTTACCTAGTAGCTTCCAATATTCAGTTTGGAGCATAACCATTACGGACTCTTTATTGCAATTTACCCCACAAAATAGTCCAATTTGTTCTTCCAAAGTCTGAACTCTGCTCCAAATCACATGCGTTTACTGACAGAGTGGCTGTAGATCTCCTTGATTAAAAGATCATTGACAATTGGAAATGACTGAATCCCAAACTTGATTCATTTTGGACTTGATTGCACAGCCCTAAAAGAGCAAGGTAGAAATTCATCAAACATTTACAAGGACAAAACAAAAAAAATAAAATATATGTTGGACGATGTTGCAGTTCACTCTAAAACATCAGTGCGTTTCTGTATTTGATGTACAGTAGTGTGGATCATCTTTCACTGGATCAAAGACTCTGCGAGGCTCTCCCCTCGCTGCACTCCTGACCCCACAATGTGCTGTGCATGCTAACGCGCAGGAAAACGAACCCATGCTAGCTCGTCTCATGTAGCTCATTACAAAGCGGCGCGTAGCAAACTAGTCAACACAAGCATGGCCAAGATACTAAATAAATATTTAGTTGATTTATTCACACAGACGGTACCAGGAGCCGTCTGTAGAGAGAGGAGGGAGTGCATACAGAAAAGGGCTGGGACCATGGGAGCGGTATGGGGAAAATTAACATCCAGATTCAATTTGTCTTCTTTTACATGCTAAATTAAGTTGGGGCTGAATATCTCTTTTTGAAAACTGTTATTTTTAGTATTTTTATTTGAATTTAATCTGTCTATCTGTCTGTCTCTTTTATAGCTAAACAACTTAAAGGTTCTTTTTATTACACAAAACTGACTCTTGTGAGCTTTAAAGGTCCCATGACATGGTACATCTTGATGCTTTTATATGGCTCCTTAATGGTTCCCTAATACTGTAAATGAATCCTTCTTCAAAATCAACACTCAGTGCATGAGAAAGACCCATTTACACAGACATGGTCACAAATTCACTCTCTGAACAACTCATTCTGGGCCTTCTTGCTTGAATGCAAATGAGAAGGACACAGATAGGTTAGAGGAGCGGGTGGGGGGGGGGCAAATGCGCTGCCAAATACGGTGCGCTGTGCGCTGGCCCCACTTCTGTGTTTTAAGAGCGGAGGAGGAAAGGAGAGCCTTTTCAATGAAAAAAACACATTTTTTTCGCTCCTCTACGCCGCTGGAGCGCTGCTCTGCGCTGTCTCCCAACTTCCGCGTTTGAAGCACGAAGACAGAAAGGAGAGCCATTTCAGTGAAAAAAACACATTTTCACAGAAATTAAAATTAAATCACTGCTGTTTCAGAGGTCCAGAGGGTCGGGTAAAGGACTTCCGAGCCTAGAAACACTCGCATGTGCCTCCAGGCAAATAAAAAAACGCATTTCGCATTGCGTAGCTCCTCCGCGGTCCAAATTCTCTGGGCGTGATTTACAGAGACAGGGGGTGGAGATCCAGACGATGGTGGAACTGCATTTGCATTTCTTTTTTCGAGCTGACGTCAATAAGGTGCCTTGTCCAGAATCGCCCGTTTGAGCTGTGTTTTTTTCAAATGCAGAAAAGGATCGCAAATGCTCAGTTTAGACATTTCGCAACTTTTAACCATGGGGGGGCTAAACAGGGTAGGGGAGCTCACATTAACGTTCAAAAACCTCAGAAAGTGAAAATTTCATGCCATGGGACCTTTAAGCCATGTTAGAATGTTGTTACCTCATCAAAAACAAGACGTGGAGTTGTGTTTTCTTTCATTCATACATGTTTGATAAATCTTGTATTATTAGTCTGTCTACATCACCAAAGCTCAAAATGCTCTGTTACACCTTATGATGTCATGTGGTGGTAGTTATCAAGTTAACAGCTATTATAACAACATCATAGCATAGATCAGAAAATAGTGTAATATGGGCCCTTTAAAGAGCATTGCATCAGTGTAATTAAACAGACATCTCTCTCTTTATGGCTATGTTTTGTGTGTGATCAGGGGCCCATTGTGGATAAAGAGACACATCTGAGTCATTCAGCTGCTGTAAACCTCTTGAAAAGTTCATTTTGTGCTTCTGCATCTTTAATGACACTGTCTCATTTTGGAACGTATGCAATCAGACACACCAGTGAATACCCTTCGGTGAAAAACTACTTTGTTTCTTACAATTCAAAACTACATAAACTTTGTACATGTGGATACAGCAGCTTCTTTATTATCTTAAAGGTCCCATGGCATGAAATTTTCACTTTCTGAGGTTTTTGAACGTTAATGTGAGCTCCCCTACCCTGTTTAGGCCCCCCCCCCCCCATGGCTAAAAGTTGCGAAATGTCTAAACTGAGCATTTGCGGTCCTTTTCTGCGTTAGAAAAAAACACAGCTCAAACGGGCGATTCTCAACAAGGCACCTTATTGACGTCAGATCGAAAAATGCAGCTCCACCCCCCGTCTGTCTGTACTCAGCGTCTCTGTAAATCACGCCCAGAGAGTTTGGACTGCGAATGCGCTAGGCAATGCGAAATGCGTTTTTTTATTTGCCTGGAGGCACGTCCGAGTGTTTCTAGGCTCGGAAGTCCTTTATCTGAGCCTCTGGACCTTTGAACAGCAGTGGATTAATTTTATTTTCTGTGGAAATGTGTTTATTTTTCAATGGAACGCTTCAAATCTCTTCTCCGCGCAAAAACGCGGAAATGGATCAGAGCGGACAGCTGAGAGCGGAGAGCGGAGCGTTTAGCCATGCCCCCACCCTCTACTATAGGCCATCTCTGTCCTCCTCATTTGCATTCAAGCAACAACTCGCATTATGGCCTGTTCAGAGAGAGGAAAAATTACTCTTTCTCATCTTATCTCTGTTTCTCATGCACTGAGTGTTGATTTTGAAGAAGGATTCATTTACAGTATTAGGGAACCATTAAGGAGCCATATAAAAGCATCAAGAAGTACCATGTCATGGGACCTTTAAAGTGTGGGTATTATACAATGTTATAATTAGGGCTGGGCGATATAGAGAAAAATAATAATCTCGATATGTTTTTTGCTATATCTCGATATACGATATATATCTCGATAGCTATGCAGGGAAAAAAAAAAACGCGCCAAATTCAGCAAGGTTTTTGTTTTTATTGAAGTGCAAGCAGGCAGGCAGCCAAGTGCCTAAAGGTAGACAGGTACTAGTAACAAAGTGCTTGTGCACCATTTTTAACATTACCAAACCAAGGAAGTAGTATATTGCCTTATTTTAATTGTAATAATAAAATCTGAGGGTAGACAGTTCTTATGAAGTGCTTCTTTAAAGGTCCCATGACATGGTACTTCTTGATGCTTTTATATGGTGCCTTAAAGGGAAATTAACGTTTTTTTTTACAATCTGAGCCTTCTTTCGGCAATAAAACAAGTAGTTTTACTCACCCATAGCAGTTTGGTGTCAATTGGAGCAGTATTGCAGAACTTATGTTTAGCCGTTCTGTTCTTCTATGATCCCGTATCCATTAGAGTGAGTGCTCGGGGCACTGATTTGCGGTGTCCAAATAACAGAAACTTTAGCACTTTTCAAATCACAGAAGATCGCTGTGTCAGGGTAGACTTTTAGTAGATTCCAAAACGGCCTGAAACCCGATATCGCAACAGAAAAGTAAAGTTCAGAGCGGTGTTAGCTTCTTTCGGACTAGCGGTGTTTACAAAACAGCTGAGTTCACGCATGCGCACTGTCCTCTCTGATGATGTCATCAAATGAAACTATAGCTGGATATCGGGTTTCAGGCCGTTTTGGAATCCACTAAAAGTCTTCGCTGACACAGCGATCTTCTGTGATTTGAAAAGTGTTAAAGTTTGTGTTATTTGGAGAGCGCAAAGTAATGCCCCGAGCATATGATACGAGCACCATGTTAACGGATACGGGATAATTAGTAGAACAGAACGGCTCCAACATAACTTCTGCAATACCACTCCTATTGACACCAAACTGCTATGGGTGAGTAAAACTTTTATTGCCGAAAGAAGGCTCAGATTGTAAAAAAAACGTTACTTTTCCTTTAATGGTTCCCTAATACTGTAAATGAATCCTTCTTCAAAATCAAGACTCAGTGTATGAGAAAGACACATGTACAGAGTCAGAGTCAGAATATCTCTCTCTGAACAGCTCATTCTGGGCCTTGTTGCTTGAATGCAAATGAGAAGGACACAGATAGGTTAGAGGAGCTGGTGGGGGGGGGCAAATGCGCCGCCAAATACGGTGCGTTGTGCACTGGCCCCACTTCCTTGTTTTAAGAGCGGAGGAGGAAAGGAGAGGCTTTTCAATGAAAAAAACACATTTTCACAGAAGATAAAATTAAACCACTGCTGTTTCAGAGGTCCAGAGGCTCAGATAAAGGACTTCCGAACCTAGAAACACTCGCACGTGCCTCCAGGCAAATAAAAAAACGCATTTCGCATTGCGTAGCTCATTCGCGGTCCAAACTCTCTGGGCGTGATTTACAGAGACGGTGGGTAGACATCCAGACGAGGGGTGGAGCTGCATTTTTCGATGTGACGTCACATAGTTGCCTTGTTGAGAATCGCCCGTTTGAGCTGTGTTTTTTTCTAACGCAGAAAAGGACCGCAAATGCTCAGTTTACACATTTCACAACTTTTAGCCATGGGGGGGGCTAAACAGGGTAGGGGAGCTCACATTAATGTTCAAAAACCTCAGAAAGTGAAAAGTTCATGCCATGGGACCTTTAACATTTTAGGTAAAAGACAAAAAAAAATCCCTCATTTCGTAGTCAAGTGAAAAAGCACATATTAAATTAATTGTTTTAAAATATAGATTAATAGATCCTCAATCCATGAATTCTCGTGTGTTTTGTGACTGTAGTACATTTTATATTTGTGTGTGTGTGTATTTGCTTTAACTTAGCACATTATTCTGCATCAATTTTTTTCTACCAATACTATATTAATTTATTAGAACCATTAAAACGCACGTGTGCTTTAGAATCAATGCCACATACGAGAGAGAGAGAGAGGGAGAGAGAGAGCCACTGCTTGCTCTGTACCGCACTGACAATGTTGCTGAGGTTTCTGTCTCGCAAAAAAGTGGCGACTAGGTAGATTGTATTTAGGGTCAAGCGTTTTTAGCATTCATATGAAGCCCGGTCGCTCAACAACCGCTATGGGCGTCATGTCTTTAGCGATATGAAAGGGAATGGACTCCGTAATGCTGACCCACCTTGCACTTGTTTTTTCATACGGTAGACACCGGGGTAAAGATGTTTGGAGCGTTGTTTGTTGTGTCTTCTTAGAAGTGGTGGTGGTGGGTTTGCCAGCGAACCGAAGCCTGGCACACTCTTTGTATAAGAGTTTGTGGTGGTACTGCAAATGGTTGAAGAGATTCGTGGTGCTCGATGATTTTGATGGCACCAGTTTCTTGCATTCTCTGCAAAATGCCTCTTTCTGCTCCTCATCGGACGGTTTAAATCTGAAATATCGCCATATAATGGAGCCGTTTGTTCTTTTCTTTGGTATGAATTCTCTCGTGGACGCTTCTGTGGGCGCCGCCATGTTGGATAAGTTATCAACAAACACACGTGGCTTACACGCGAGGGGAGCGGGAGGGGAGGGGGAGGGGAGGGGAAACACGAGACACAGTGAAACGCAAACGCAAGAAGCAGGCGGAGCAGACAGCTCCACAACATAAGGAAAATAAGCAGAGTGACGAAATCTTATTCTCGAGATTTTCGATATGCCAAAATCTTTCTCGATTTCATAAAACATCTCGAGATATCGCAAATCTCGATTAATCGCCCAGCCCTAGTTATAATGCTGTTCCCTCATCAGAAACATGCTTGAAGAGGTTTTAAAGGTCATCATGCAGGTTTCAGTAATCTGGCGATCCCTCCTTAGAGTTAGCTGTAAGATTTGGTAAAACGTACACCCCACTAATCTACATGCTCCCACATGACAATTCTCCATAAATAAACAAAAGCATGTTCACTAGCTAGGACCATGCCATAATGCAGTGAAGATATTTATTATTGAATGATAGTTGATGTCTGGGTGAATAGGCGGTGATGGCTGGGTTGAGACAGTGGGTGGGGGCTCCGTCTCAATCTTCGATTGGCCCAGCAGAACGGGACCCCCAAAAGTTTTAGAAAGAGCATAAAGTGGAATGGGCCTGGAGGAGATTATTGAGGTTGTGGCAAACATACACGAGGTAGGTGCTGGAGGCTGGAGGATCTGGAAGCCATCTTGCCCGTTTCTGTAAAGAGCGGATCATTGTGGGAGAAATTGGAAGTGTGTCGAAAAGTGAGGTATTTAATGAAGACTTTCGCATGGGCTTAGCGGAAAGTCGAGGCGAAATAGGTGGATAGGGAAGGCGTTTCCCAACTGATCAGTTTTATTCCCGCAGCGAGTAAAGACAAGTAAGTCGTGAGAGTGTACGGTGAGATCTGAAAGTCTAGGGTGGATGAACGGAACGAAGATGCTGGATGTCGGAGCGAATTCCAAACAGCGGAGAAAGCCGAAGAATGCTAGGAGGAACATGCATTCGAGAGTAAGGTCCGTGGAAGGCGAGAGGTAGCCGGAGCGCAGAGTGAGAGTGCAACGGTGGAGAAGGTCCGAAGTGGTAGGCGTTTCGGAGGAAGGTGAGGTTTGGTTTTGCAATCCTTTAATCAGCATGGAAACGTGAGGATGAGATAGAGACTGGCAGTTTTTGCCAGAAGTCAACTTGTATATGAGATTCATCCCTGAGAGGTAAGCCTGGATGGTGGAGACGTAGATGTTCCTGGAGTGGCGCGAGAAGTTGATGAAATTGCAGATGGTAGTGGCGTCAGATGAGCAGAGGGGAAGCTGATGAAGGTGGTGTTGACTGATCTATTATTGTTAGAATGAATGGGAATGCCTGGATTAGTCAGACCCCCAAAGAATGGTGGAATGACAGGACGGAGCTGAAGGCTAATTTTGCGATTTGAGGGCTCTGGAAACTATGCGGAATCCAACTACTGCTGGAGATTCAGATTAAATGCTGGAGAAACTAGAGCTGCGTCGTGAAGGTGCCATGAGGGGAATGAGTCAGGAGTGATGAAGAGAAACCGTGACGTGGAGGGTCTTCTCCCCTGACGGAGGAGCTGGACCTTCGCTGGAGTGGGGTCACACGTGCTAGCACGGATGGTTGACGGATGTGACCATGATAATGCTGATGTGCGTCCTTCAGCAAGCGTAGGAACCTGTAGGTGAAGGAAGCGAGACTCAAATGTTGAATTATGAAATGAGGGTTGGATGGATGAGGGATGAGGGTCGGAGGGATGAGGGTCGGGGGGGTCAGGAGAGAGCGAGGCAGAGAAAGACCCATTGTGGGTCTGGAGGGAGGGAGACCCGTCGTGGATCAGGAGAGAGGCGGAAAGAGGGAGACCCATCGTGGGTCGGGAGGGAGACCCATTGTGGGTCGGGAGACCCGTTGTGGCTGGACGTGAGAGCCGGGCGAGCCGTCATGAGAGCCGGGCAAGCCGTCGTGAAAGCCGCTGTGAGAGTCAGTCGTGCTGTCGTGAGAGCTGTCGTGCCGTCGTGAGAGCCAGGCGAGCTGTCGTGCCGTCGTGAGAGTCAGGCGAGCTGTCATGCCGTCGTGAGAGCCAGGCGAGCTGTCGTGCCGTCGTGAGAGTCAGGCGAGCTGTCATGCCGTCGTGAGAGCCATGCGAGCCGTCGTGAGACCCATGCTTGTCATGACCCGCTTGTCATGCGGTCGTGAGAGCCGGGTGAGCTGGCAGCCGTTGTGAGAGTCGGCTAGCCGTCAGTCGGCTTGGAACCTTTGGAACAGCTGAGGACCTGAGGGTGGAGGTGCATATTGGGGATGTGCACAGGGCGGGTACGGGTTGAACGCTGGACGGATGAGAGCGGCCGAATTTGGAGACAGAGAATGACGAAGGAATGCGATGATGTAGCGATGATGTAGCATGAGCAGGGGGAGATGAGGACTAGATGGTGAGAGCATCGCTGAGGACGCGTATAGGATAGGACGGTGGAGAAGTCATGAGCTGACGTTGATGGTAGCATTGGGTGTAAAGACAGCTAGCGTATGTCAAAATTGCGTGAGCAGCATGAGCGGAAATGGAGTGAGCGACGTGAGTTGATGAGTGCTGAATATCGGAATAGCAGATAGTTGGTGTAGAGACTGCTTAACTAGCATGTGATGGAATGGTGTGAGCTAGCATGAGTTGCATAAGTTAGAATGGTCAGATGCGAGTTGGTAGGAGAGGTTGAATACGAGATGACAGTCTGCCGGTGCAGAGAGGGGTTAATCGAACGAAAGCATTGGTATGATGTTTCAGAGTGCGAACGAAAATAGTGTGAGGGGGCATGGTGACTTTTGTAGGCTGCAACAACAGAGAAAAAACATTTGGGTGTTGGGGAAGGGGGGGTAGGGTGGGGGGAAGGGATAGAGCAGAAGACGGGAAATGGATTAGAGGCTCTGCCTAATGTGGGTAGATCGCGAGAAGCCATCGAGCTCATGATGACTGAAAAAAGCGAAATGAAGAGATGGGGAGAGAAGATGCATGTGCATGGGGGATTGTGCTGCCTGCGAGATGGGGACAAGAATGAGACACGAAGGGTGCAGGCACAGGGGGATATGGCCTGCTGAAAGCAGGCTGAGATAATACGAGAGAATTCAAATGAAACTGCACAGTAGACAAAAGACATTTACCACCACCACTGGTGGTGATGCTACTTAGCCCCCAGCAGGAGAAGCTATGAGACTGTAGTGGAGGAGAGGTGGGAGTGGCGACGTCTGCAGCTGCGTGCGGGAAACTTGGCGGGAATCTGGAAGCTCGTTTGTCTCGTTCCAGGGTGCCGGGCTTACATTCTTGATCTAAACTGTTGAAGGTCCTGTCTTGATGTGTCAGCCTGAAGGGGCATGGCGGGTGCTGGACCATACCAAACGCGTGGTCGCTGGAGGCTGGACCACGCCGTAAGCCATATAGGACACCGGGCTGTGCGCTGAGAGCCGGGCTGTGCGCTGCGAACCGGGCTGCGCGAACGCCTACACGAGGAGGGGGAGGCGACTAGAGGGACAACGTGGATATCCCTCCTCGGCTGCAGATCCCTGAATGGGATCCTTGTGGGATCCATCTCGGCGTGAGGAATTCGCGAACTGGAGGGAACGAGGAAACGTGTGACAGGTCGGTGTTTGAATGTGACAGGTTGTTAGCCCAGCTCGTGCGAGCTGATGCGGTCGAGAGCTGTCGAGTTAACCGAGACGAACTGGAATGAAGGGATGAGTGGCTATAAATAGCTCTGGGAAATTAGAGGTGTGGTTACGATGAACTGTGATTCGCTGGCGAGGAGGAGAAGGTGGTTGAGGCGTGGTCCTGCTCCTGAATTTCAGTTAATCACATTAACTCCATATATGAAACAATATACTACACCTTCACAAACCTGATGCAATGTGCAGTAGTTTAATTAGCAGGATGCATGCATTGTGTTCTAATAGTGCTCTGAAGGGGGAGTGACTGAGGGGAGACAAAAAGTTAAATTAAACTTTCTGCCATGTTATAACAATGCTTCATCATCAAAAACACACCTGAAGAAGTTTTAGATATCATCCATGCATGTTTCAGTAGTGGCTGGAGGGACTATGTCTCTCCGCTGGCCTGGGAATACCTTGGGGTCCCCCTGAGAGCTGGAAGCCTGGATAAAGAGAAAGAGAATGGATGGATGTTTTTAATTATAGATCTTGATTTTCATTGAATTTTATCCGTCAATGGAGCAGATTTTATTAAGGGATGCACTGATCCAGCTTTTTCTTTTCCGATACGAATGTTGATACATTGGCTTTAAGTATCTGCTGATACCCGATATCAACAGATAGCAGATAGACTGAAAATACAATGTATTTCCTTTAAACACAATTATATAATGGTAAAAAATATCCAATGTGTTTTGTAACTGTTATTTATCATTTTAATTTAAAGTACAGTGGTACCTCACCTTACGAATGACCCAACAAACGAAAATTTCAAGTTACGAAACGCCTTCACGTCAAATTTTGGTCTCTAGATATGATGAAATTTCAAGTTACGAAATGCGAAATCTCCAATCCAATCCAATCCAACTTTATTTATAAAGCACTTTAAAAACAACAAATCTCAAAAATTCAATTAATGCGCACTCAGATGCACGCCCCGAAACGAGGGGAGACACAACAACACATCATCAGTATGGTAAAACTCTCCTGTCTCACGACGGTCTAAACCCAGTTCACGTTTCCTTAGTGAGTGAACAATGCAACACTTGGTGAATTCTGCTTCATAGGAAGAGCCGACATCGAAGGATCACGTCGACACGGCGCAAGGCCACACTACACCGGGGCTGCGGGATGCAGCCATGCCTCCTCCTCGGGGCAGAGCACGCGCGGGCCGAGCACGGGGTGATTTATTCCTGCTCTGGTCCTGGTTTAGACCTGGTTTAGTTCTGGTCTAGACCTGGAAGTCACATAGAACCAGCGCCCAACCCGAGCGAGACCCCGCGGTCTTGCCCGCTGTTATCCAATCCTGCTCTCATCTCCTAACCGTGGTTGGGAGACACAGGGGAGATCGTCTTCTCCAGGGCCGGAGATAGCTTTCCCTCCGGGGTTAACTCCCTTGTGGACATCGCGCGCTTACAGTGGTGGAGAATGCAAATTTTTAAAAAGGCAGTTTTGCTGCAGAGTGGGGCTTTATTGTCTCCTCTCCTTTATTGTCTCCTCTATGGAGGAGACATTCATCCAGCACGCGCACACGGCGCGCGCGCACACACTCGCAGACTCTCTCTTCTGCACTGAGCTATAGACACAAGATAGACACATCTCACAACACCGCGGATAGAGCACCTTCCTCGGCCTGTTAGCTCACACTGTCAGCTCCCCGGCTCTGGAGGTCAGATAGAAGCAGAGCCCGCCCCGCACCGCAAGGAGCGCGGAGACACGAGCACCGCGCTCCTCCAACGGCACTGCCATGTTATAATAATAACAGGTCCAATCCAGGTTTAGTTCTGGCCAGTCCTTTTAGTCCTGGTCTAGTCTCTTAGCCCGTCAGGATGCAGAACACAACGTTACACTATAAAAAAAAATTTTACACTATAAAAAAAAAACTTGGAACGGATCAGGCTTTTTCCATTGAACTAGCTACTCAACTTACGAATTTTTCACGTTACGAAACCACTTCTGGAACGAATTAATTTCGTAAGGTGAGGTACCACTATAATTACAGAACAGCTTTGAAACAAGTTTAATATTATGGGATGTTTTGAAACAACACTGGCCAGTAAATAGTCTTATTGCACCAGTTTATAGTCCAAAATGGGATATCGACTGACCGGTATCTTAGAACCGATATCCAATCAAATCAGTATAATTCAATATAACTTAATATAACTATTTTTTTATCATGAAATTGGAAAAAAAAAAAAAAAAAAAAAAAAACCTCATAAATCTTAATTCGTCCAAATTTTTCCAAATGATTCTAGTGCATGTGGCTTAAAAACACAGTGGAGCACCTGGTTTACCTGACTTGACACAAATAGCAGGGTCTGTATGTGCATTAGCTAACAGGAAGAGTTTTAAGAGAGTTTTTAAGATTAACATTCTACCATAAACATACATTCAGAACATCCCCATCATGATATCACTGCAAGGAATCAGTAATATTTAATATACATGTGAGGGCCAGCTAAAAGTTAAGATACAGATTGTTCTTGTAATACAAAGAATTAAAAGTGTGGGTCTTGTCAAAAATTGAACCGATATCCGATACATGAAAAAAATTAATTTAACATTAAAGAAATTAAATATCGGATAACAAGTGCTGTTATGGTGCATTCCTATTTTATTGATCATTCCAGTAACAGTTTCTTCCTCAACTGACTATTTTCTATCACAAAATTAGAAGGGGAAAAATAAATCTCAAAACCAGTGAAAAATACAAGAAACAAGTCGAACAAGATAGTACAAGACAACTCATAAATCGTAGATCGTCTAAACTTCTAAAACAGATGAATACTGAATCTGTTTGAACACTTTTGCAGCGTGGTGGTCACAGCTTTGGTGGCACACAGATCCCATTAGCATTCGTCAGATCTCCAAAAGCGTCTTCTCCTATTAAATTTAAATTTCCATAAAGTTTTGAGCCCTGCTGTTTTCTGAAGTTTGTGTTTGATGTTTTAACCACGACAGTATCTCTTATTTAAATCGTATTCAAAGGTGAACTGTGTAACTTTTTGGTTGGGTCATCGCCTGCTTGTTTCTATGGTTATGTCATAGCTCTGCCTGGAATGTTCCAAAGTATGACATTAAAGGTACACTGTGTAGGATGGTGGCGCATTGGTGGATAGTGGGTATTGCAATTCCGGTTCTAGCTACGGCAGACTTCGAGGGTCATAAACAACAGTAATAAGTAGCAGAATCTCCCAGGAACCAGTAGGTGGCGGTATGCGCAAGCAACGCGTAACCCGCCATCAACCCGAAAGTGAAAGTGTGTGAAATCCACGGGCCAGTACCGACAGCTATAAAGAAAACGGCGAAGGCGGAGCCCAAAATACAGTATGTCTTTCTGCGGCTCTCGTAATTAAAATGGATGCCGCTACATGGGGAAGATCCCCCTTTTATGCAGGTGAAATCGACTATATCTAAGTCCAACAGTCCAACTTACTATATCTAAGTTTGATTTCATGATGGAAGTGAAAAGGCTTGGAAAACAATGTATTTTTGAATGGGTATCTTCAATTTCAGTAATTAACGGGTAAAAATCTTACACAGTGTACCTTTAAGCAGTACTATCTTACATGAAGATATAAAGGTTTAATACTATACTGCAAAACATTCCAGACTAAGCAATAACATCTCCATGTAGAAAAGCGTTTGACGGACCCTCCATCAGAAAAGTTACACAATGTACTTTTAATGTGCTTTCTTATTCCTGCTCAGTTTTCGTAGAGAGATTAAAATTCTAGTCTTGGTCCTCACTGTGCTCATACTGGACGGGTTTTGTGCTGACAGATCTGATGGAGAAATTAGAATATCCAGTTTGAGAATTGACACTGGGCTACTTGCCAAAAAGAACTGTTCACATATTTTTCCAAATTTTCACTTTAATAAAATTTTTAAAAGTCTAAGAACAGATAGAAGATCCTCAAATATTTTGTTTCTTTCAGACATGTTTCAGTAATTTGAAACATGTGTCTCTTCGTATGCGATTTTGAAGCCGCTGTGCACCTCGTGTGTGATCGTAACCACCAAACATCAGCAACGCTATGGTAACAACCAATAAAACAGCATCATGGGCAGACGGAGTGACTCAAGATAGAAACTTATGTATGAATCAGCATAATTATTCATAATAATTATTATTACTTACCTCTCACGAAGTTGTAAATTTAATCTGCAGCATCTCATCCACATTATTCATTTGTCCTCTGCAAATAATGACCCCCAGTCCACCAAACAGCGCTGTTAATCCAGTTTGAAGAGCTCTTTAAAATTAAAAAGTAAAAAGGCAAGAGTAGTTCCTCATGTGTCTGTTTACATCCACGCAGTGTACGGATTGAGATGAAGCTGCAGATTAGTGATAGTGACTCTACTTCCTGTGTACTTTATTGCCAACCTTCTATGCAGTAAAAAATCATGTATCTGAAGTACTGCACCACATTTTACAAATCATAACAGTTTTGTCTTGTATTTAAACTAGAAGTGCAGTGCTCTGATCTTTTGAACACTTTTGAACAGAGACTCAAAGTGAGTCTAGAGCGCATGAACGCATGAATGAGACCCATGCAAGAGCCGCGGGCTCCTCCTGGTTTAGTCCAGGTTTAGTCCTGGTTTAGTCCAGACCACCGCGGCTCCTCTAGACCTCCTCTAGACCTGGTCAGGTCTAGAGGAGGTCTAGACCACCGCGGCTCTTGCATGGGTCTCGTTCATGTGTTCATGCGCTCAGACTGCGTGCTGTCCCCTCCTCGCTGCTTTAATCCACCTGGTCTAGTCCTGGTTTAGTCCTGGTTTAGTCCTGGTCCAGTCCAGGTTTAGACCTTGGTCTAGTCCTGCTGTCAGCCCAGCGCCGGGTCATGTGCGCTATCACACATGTGTCAGAGCGCAGTCTTCTCCCCCCTCCCCCTTCCCCCCACACTTCACTATTAATAATTATAATAATAATAATAATAATACATTTTATTTAAAAGCGCCTTTCAAGACACCCAAGGACACTGTACAAAACAAAGTTAAAACATAAAAATACTTAAATACAAAGATAATAAAATACAAATACAAAAACTGGAAGATGGTGAAAGTGACTGTTATGTGGTGTAGGATTGTCTGAACAGGTGTGTTTTGAGTCTGGATTTGAAAATGGGAAGAGAGTCAATATTGCGGAGGTCAGGAGGGAGAGAGTTCCAGAGCAGGGGAGCAGAGCGGCTGAAGGCTCTGCCCCCCATGGTGACGAGACGAGCAGAGGGGACAGAGAGCTGGAGAGAGGAGGAGGAATGGAGATGTGGAGGAGGTCAGTGATGTAAGGTGGGGCCAGGTTATGGATTGCTTTGAATGTGGTTAGGAGAATTTTAAAGTGAATTCTTTGTTTTATGGGAAACCAGTGTAGTTGTTGGAGGATGGGGGTGATGTGGTGGGAGGAGGGGGTCCTGGTGATGATGCGGGCAGCGGAATTATGTTGAAAATCTATGAAAGTTTGAGTGTTTAAACGAGAGACAAATGTGAGAAAAGTTGAAATGACAAAAGCGTATAATGTGTGTGGCTGAGCGCGCATTATTTGAATTTTTGAGATTTCGCATTTCTTAACTTGAATGTTCTTTCGTATTTAGAGACCAAAATTTACCGTGAAGGCGTTTCGTAACTTGAAATTTTCGTTTGTTGGGTCATTCGTAAGGTGAGGTACCACTGTACTAAAATTGGTATTAGGAATTCCTATTAGGAATGACCGACAGTTATATTTGGAGTGATTTGTGCAAGTTTGATCAATTTTAATCACTTAGATTCAACTCGCCAGCTCTTCAGCTCCCATTCATTTAGATCAATATTGTGATTTAAAATATATAGTGCAGACAGAAGCACAACACGTCTTCTTTAAAACAAGCAAGAGGAGTCGGGTTTGGGGAAATGCAAGCCACCTCACCGTAAGACCGCTTTCAGTGCCATAAACTACTAAAAAGAAAAAAAGGAAAATGACCTTTGACTTTAAATACAGACAAGTTTGTTAAAGTGTTTTGCTCAAGGGCACACTATCAGCCCTAATGATATACTTGGAGTGACAGAAGAGCAGTGTGCTGAATGCAAATCCCTTAAGAGACTCATTAAAAGTCTATAGAGTGGAGCACCATTTGTTTACGTGAGTGGACTGGTACAGGTGAGTGTTTGAGAGGAGAGGCCACAGGGGACAAAGCTGTTTGCAATAATGAAGAACAAAGCACAAAATGAAAAACAAAACATCCTCTAATCCACTTGACCCTCTCCTCTTCTTCACCTGATCCTCTCCTCTGCATCATCTGCCCCTCTGACCCTCCCCCTGCTTCCTCTGCTTCATCTGTAACTATTCTAGGGATGCACCGATACCACTTTGTTGAAAACTGATACGAATATAATCATTTCTGTACTTGCCGATACTGAGTACTGATACTTTAACCCCCACCCTGATAAACATACACTGAGTGAGTTTACATGCACATCAGTATCCCAGTTATTAGCCTTATCCCGGTTATGGCAGTATTCGGGACATACGCACTGACAAATCGGCATACTCATATCCCTGTGTACAGGATCAAATGTAGTATCGCAGTTTCTTGACATAATCTTACAAATGCGCAAGCGCAAAAATTATATGTTTAGTAAACCAGGAAAAATACAAACAACCATAATATTAGAATAAGTTTAATGCAGTTTTGCGTACATTTGTTTACATTTAACAGAAACAAAACTTAAAACCACATGGCTAATTTGCATAAACTATAAGCAGCTGAAAAAACAGCTGGCTCCTTGTGCCTGATGTCAGTTTCTGTCAGATTAAAGGACATGACTCAGTGGAATATGTGTTCTCTCTGTGACAGGGATGTGCTGCTGATGGTGAGTCTGTTCTGTGCGTATTCCGTTGGTAATGTTAAAGATCCCATGACATTCTTGATGCTTTTATATGGCTCCTTAATGGTTCCCTAATACTGTAAATGAATCCTTCTTCAAAATCAACACTCAGTGCATGAGAAACAGAGATAAGATGAGAAAGAGTAATTTTTTTCTCTCTGAACAGTCCATAATGGGCGTTGTTGCTTGAATGCAAATGAGGAGAAAAGAGCTGGCCTATAGTAGAGGGTGGGGGCGTGGCCAAACTCTCTGCTCTCCGCTGTCAGCCCTCAGCTGATCCATTTCCTTGTTTTTGCACGGGGGGAGAGATTTGAAGCGTTCCATTGAAAAATAAACACATTTCCACATAAAATAAAATTAAACCACTGCTGTTCAAAGGTCCAGAGGCTCAGATAAAGGACTTCCGAGCCTAGAAACACTCGGACGTGCCTCCAGGTAAATAAAAAAACGCATTTCGCATTGCCTAGCGCATTCGCAGTCCAAACTCTCTGGGCGTGATTTACAGAGACGCTGAGTACAGACAGACGGGGGTGGAACTGCATTTGCATTTCTTTTTTCGATCTGACGTCAATCAGGTGCCTTGTTCAAAATCGCCCGTTTGAGCTCCGATTTTTTGTAACGCAGAAAAGGATCGCAAATGCTCAGTTTAGACATTTCACAACTTTTAACCATGGGGGGGGGGGCTAAACAGGGTAGGGGAGCTCACATTAACGTTCAAAAACCTCAGAAAGTGAAAATTTCATGCCATGGGACCTTTAAACTTTTCAGAGATCATGTGTCTGCAGGTCGTACATCTGCAGGTCGTACGTGCGCAGGTCGTACACCTGCAGGTCGTGCGTGTGTGCAGCGCAGCTCTATATTTAACAGTCATTTCACTCATGCACTTTATTTATCCCGTTTTCTCATAAACGGGATACTGGCTTATTCGGGATACTGAAACCAGGATACTGCGTAATGTGTCGTGTAATAGTGGTACTGGGGAGTGGGATAGTGGTGCGTGGGATCGACATACATGTTTAACGATGCCAGTTTCGGTATTGGTGCATCCCTAGACTATTCACTTATAAATCCACCCATTTGGAGTCATTCATGAAGAGCGCTTAAATATGTGCCTCATATCAGGCATTTGTACATTTTGCTTTTTCTTCTCTTTTTGTGCTTTCCTTCAAACTTTTACACAAAGTCTGATTTTGGTCCCCTGCCTCGCTATCCTCAGTAATGTGTGTATTTCCATTCTCAAACAGCTGTGGGGTGCGTTGCTCATGGGCACAGCAGATAGACTCACTTTAGCACACGCTTCGGGGGAAATATGCAGAAGGTAATAAACTGTTGTGTTATGAGGGTGTGCTGATATTGTAGAAGAATATGAAAAATATACATGTCTTCAGGCGGTGCATCTTTATGAGGCGAGGTGCAGTGTGCCAACTATTACAGATGGTTCACAAAGGTACAAGGGAAACAAGACTGGATATCTACACAACTAAACATAACTTAACAAACTAAATGATTCTAATGAAGGTGCATGAGTTTAAAAAGACAGTGGAATCTAAATATGCAGGGTTTGTCTGTTAAACGTGTGAATGAAACAAAACACAACTCCAGGTATGTTTCTATGGAGGAAACATTATAACATAGATTTTTTTTTTTTTTTTAAGGGTCATATGGGCCCTTTAAATGGGTCCCATATACTAATATACTATACTACTCTATTCTAATACTGCTACCATTGATACTCTGCAGTGATGTTCCATGTTTATCTCTATGGTAGAATGTTCATCAGTTACAATGGTGACACAATGTACACATTAGCCAACAAAAACTTTTAACATTCTGCCATAGACATACATTCAGAACATCCCCATCATAATATCACTGCAAAGAATCAGTAACATTTAATACACATGTAGGGGCAGCTAAAATTATTCTTGTTAAAATGCAGATTGTTGTAACACAGTGAGTTCTTGGGTCTTGTCAAAAATAGAAATATCCCCGTGGAGAGGGGCAGGTGGCCAACCCCGCTACACAGTGTGCCTTTAATGAATCTGTTCTGTTGTGGATTCATCTGAGCAAATAAACCCATTAATAACTGTTTATAAAGAGCTGTTGAGTTCAAAGAGTAGCGCCCCCTGGAGGTATGTGTTCAAAGCGCACACAGAGCTGGGGTTTCCATGGCGTTTGGGGGTGGGGCCTGCCTCCCACGGTTAAGCCCCTCGTCTCATCAATCAGCAGCGTGGCAGACGGATATTCAAATGAAAGTGAAGTGTGCCACAAGCTTAAGGCAATACAGCACACGGAGGGATCAGTCTTCAGCTACACAACACAGGACAGAACTGGGACTAAACCAGGACTAAACCAGGATTAAACCAAGACTAGACCAGGACTAAACCAGGACTAAACTAGGACTAGACCAGGACTAAACCAGGACTAAACTAAGACTAAACCAGGAATGACCAGGACTAAATCAGGGCTAACCAGGACTAAGCCTGGATTAAACCAAGACTAGACCAGGACTAAACCAGGACTAAACCAGGACTAAACCAGGACTAGACCAGGACTAAACCAGGACTAAACTAGGACTAGACCAGTACTAAACCAGGACTAAACTAAGACTAAACCAGGAATAACCAGGACTAAATCAGGGCTAACCAGGACTAAGCCTGGATTAAACCAAGACTAAACCAAGACTAGACCAGGACTAAACTAGGATTAAACCAGGAATAGCCAGGACTAGACCAGGACTCAATAATAACTAAACCAGAACTAAACCAGGACTAGACCGGGACTAAACCAGGACTAAATCAGGGCTAAACCAGGACTAAGGCTGGATTAAACCAAGACTAAACCAAGACTAGACCAGGACTAAACTAGGACTAAACCAGGAATAACCAGGACTAGACCGGGACTCAATAAGGACTAAACCAGAACTAAACGAGGACTGGACCAGGACTAAACCAGGACTAAATCAGGGCTAAACCAGGACTAAGGCTGGATTAAACCAAGACTAAACAAATATTTGACCAGGACTAAATTAGGGCTAAACCAGGAATAACCAGGACTAGACCAGGACTCAATAATAACTAAACCAGGACTAGACTGGGACTAAACCAGGACTAAATCAGGGCTAAACCAGGACTAAGCCTGGATTAAACCAAGACTAAACCAAGACTAGACCAGGACTAAACTAGGACTAAACCAGCAATAACCAGGACTAGACCAGGACTAAATTAGGGCTAGACCATGACTAAACCAGGACTATATTAGTACTAGACCGGGACTAAACTGGGCCTAAACCAACTAAACTAGAACTAGACCATAACTAAACCAGGACTAAACACAGTGGAGCACTCCATGTATTACCACATGACATCACAAGGTGGAAGTATTTTCTGTTTGAGATAACAGCTCATCTTAAGTATGCAGGGCTTGTGTATTAAACATGTGGGAATGAAACAAAACACAACTCCATGTCTGTTTGAGATGAAGAAATAACATTATAACTCAAATTAAAAAAAAAAAAAAAGTGCAGTATAGGCCTTTTAAGCTCGTCAAGTACCCAGTTACCACATATTGAAGTATTTTTTTACAATTTGCTTCATGTGGGTCTGTCTGTTTACCTGTAATTTTGTGCTTACAACTGTCTGTTTATGTTCATGTTTTCTAAAGCACCTTCTGGATTATTCTTAAAAGAACTCCTTCTTATTCGCACTTTTATTCGGCTCCATTTGAAAACTCAAAATTTTGAAATTCATGAGTACAAAACTGTCTATGAGGATAGCAAAGTTAAAGGTCCAGTACAGAAATATTCCATAAGCAGCTCTTGAGGTCAAATAAGCCTGCTGTGTTCTGTCTGAGTCTAATTAGAAATCATTTTATTGTAATCAAGCCACAAGAAACGCTCAGAAACTCATCATGGTGACTTGGGATGCTCGGAATGCATAAGGTAAGCGAGCAAACCATTTAAAGAGGACTTGTTATGCAAAATCTACTCTTGTCTTGCTTTGTACACTCACACTTCTAAGTACATTAGTTCTACAATTTTATTTTCTTAATCCGGGATGCAGCATTGTGTAGTCATTTTGATATACAGTGGTACCTCACCTAACGATTGACCCAACAAATGAAAATTTCAAGTTACGAAACGCCTTCACGTCAAATTTTGGTCTCTAGATACGAATGAAATTTCAAGTTACGAAACGCGAAATCTCTAATCCAATCCAACTTTATTTATAAAGCACTTTAAAAACAACAAATCTCAAAAATTAAATTAATGCACACTCAGATGCACGCCCCGAAACGTAAATACACTTTATCAACACACACGGGGTTAGGTTCCAGAGGTGGCTCGCGGTGGGAGAGGTCCACGAGGTAGGACAACTTTGTATTTTGCAATTGTTCTACATGTTTTAGGGCTGTAAATGCCTCACCACACATTCTACACTTTTCTCGTATTTCTCTCTCATTTAAACACTCGAACTTTCATGCGTGTGTGTGGGGGGGGGCAGCTCAATATAGGGGAGCAGAGACACAACACATGATCAGTGTGGTAAAACTCACCTGTCTCACGACGGTCTAAACCCCGCTCACGTTCCCTTAGTGAGTGAACAATCCAACGCTTGGTGAATTCTGCTTCACAATGATAGGAAGAGCCGACATCGAAGGATCAAAAAGCGACACGGCGCGGGATGGAGCCCGCGGCTCGGCCCTGCGCGGCTCACAGCTCACAGTGTCAGCCTCCCCGCTCTGGAAGTCACATAGAAGCAGAGCCCGCCCCGCCCCGCTCTTATTCCCGCTGAAAGAGCGTCTGTCTTTAGGTAAATCTTCCAGCTGAGGTCCTGACCAAACCGAAGCAAGAAGATCATGGATATGGTCCCCGGGCGCAGTAATGTGCTGCTCACTGCTCCTGATAACAGGATGGGTTAAATGCAGAACTGGAATTTCCCCACTGTGGGACTAATAAAGGCATAGCTTTCTTTCTTTCTTTCTTTCTCGGCCTCTTAGCTCTAGCGCGGAACGTGCAAGGAGACAGGAGCACCGCACTCCTCCAACGGCACTGCCATGTCCCGGGATAATCCTGGTTTAGTCCAGGTCCAGTCCAGGTTTAGACCTGGTTTAGTTCTGGTCTAGACCTGGTTTATTCCAATCAGAACGCAGAACACAAATGTTACACTATTAAAAAAAAGTTACACTATAAAAAAAAAACCTTGGAACGGATCAGGCCTTTTCCATTGAAATAGCTACTCAACTTACGAATTTTCACGTTACGAAACCACTTCTGGAACGAATTAATTTCGTAAGGTGAGGTACCACTGTAAATGTAAAAAAAAATCTGGAGATGCCGGCTACTTCATGGCTCTTTTGACTTCAGCTCCCATTACAAAAACATTGTGATTTAGAATTATAACATAGATCGGAAAATAGCGTAATATGGGAGCTTTAAAATGCACAAGTTCTGTTTTTCACGTTTTCAACACTGGAAAAATCAGGTAAAGCCTCTATTACAGCCTCTATTACACTGAAGATGACAACATTAGCATTTGGCCATATGCTAATGTCTCTACCATCCACGGTGGGCATTAGGAGAAGATGTGGAGACTGTTGCGTGGACCGTGAAATGGGGTTCGTACAAAGCCAGAGGAGGAGGAGCGCTTGATTCATAACAGAGTATATCCAAATGCGGAGATGCCTTGAACCATAGCTCGCTTTAATACCGTCTGTTGTTTTTGAAATGTCTTTTTGGATGGTGAAATATTTAAAACTGTAGAGCTCCAAACTAATGAGAAACTAATGGTGCGTTACCGTAAAGAAAGTGAAAACGTGCAGTGACATTATGAAGAGCTAGCTGTTGGGGTCTCTGTTATAGGAAATGCCTTTTGTTTTGTTTGCCGGTAAATGCAAATTTTGTCTCGTGAGCGTTGAAGTTGAAAATCACTTTCTTAAAACTTTCCAAAACTAAAATTACCCATAAGTCCTCTTTTCACAGCTTTAACTTTATATGAACTGCTGTGTTGTTTATTGGAGATTGAAGGTTGACGATGGAGTTATTTCTGTGACTAAACTATATTCAATGGTCCATATTACACTATTTTCTGATGCATGCTATAGGGTTGGGCGGTAATACGGTAATACGGTATACTGCGGTATCTAAAAATAGCAACGGTATCAGATTCATTACCATCATTAAAAAAAAAAATCTTGCCCTAATATAATATTAACTATAATTAATTTAATGCCTAAATAAAGAGTGTTTGTCCAGCACTTATGTATGTGTGGTTGTGTTTGTTAATTTAATACTATTACAGTTTAAAACTAATATTACTATCGGAGAGACGCTCGAGGAAGTTCCTGGATGTTGCGTCGTCACGTGTCATTACCGCTCAGAAGGAGAAGGAGAAAAACAAGACACATGACAGACGCGCTGAGTTGGTCCCAAAGTAAAACACAACGTCTGCAATTTGGCAGCATTTCGGATTCCGGCCAAATGACAAGGGAGAGCCGGGAAATGTCAACGAGGCTGTGTGTAAAATGTGCATGAAGTGGCGGTGTTCTGGTGAAACATCCTACCCGTCGAGAGATAACAGCGGCACTGTGGAGGAGCAGAGGCAACTGCATATTGTCGCGAGTGTAGTGCACTCGTGAATGTATGCATAATTCACCTTCTTAACTGTGTTGTCACAGCTTTGCCATGCGGGTTTTGCTCAATTCTTGGTTAAGCACTTGGTTATAAAGTCACTGCTTCTGATAATAGTTGCGGTCCCTTTAAGAAAGGCGTGACGTTTGACACGCTGCTTTTGTGCGCAGCTCCTTTTCTGATATTCTCGCGTGTTAATAAAAACAACTCTCCGTTTTTGAGTCTGAAATGTGAGAAGTTTTCGGGTTTCTTATTACAAACGCAACTTCCACACGAGGCTGTTATTCTGGGAGATGAAGACCCCCTTCTTTGGTGGAAATCCAATGGAGTCAGGCGCTTTCCTCTGATGTGGAGGGTTGCCCGAAATTACCTGTGCTCTCCATCGGAACGGGTCTTCAGCACCGCGGGCAAAGTTGTCAATCCACAACATGCCCTACTCAAGCCGGAAAAAGTGAACATGCTGGTTTTGCATTCAATAGCTTAATATTTTTATTTTCAATAAGGAGTAGCTTTTTCTGACAGACGAAAACGGTCCGGGATGTTGTATAGTTGTACGTTTAATTTATTTGATTCATGTTAATAGATTTTAAAAATATACAAACGAGCAGTATTTTCCACTGCGTTCTCAGGACAGGGTTATATATGCACATTTTCAGTTATGTCTTGTTATTTATTGTTCAGATTTTCTTTTCTTTGATTCCTGTTGGTTTGTTAGCTTTAGCCCACAGACAATTTGTCATTTCGTCCCGTCGGTTGGCTACTGTATTTGCACTTTAAACATTTGTTAATAAAAGTTACTAATTTTGTACATGTTTTGTTATGTTTTCAGTATCATTAGGCCTATGTAATGCTTGCTATTCTGTTTCTGAACGGTATAGGTGCAAGCTGCCATTTGCCAAGTGTTTTTTTGTTTTTTTTTTAGCCTTAGCAACGGTAATACCGTATACCCCGGGAAAATGTGGACACGGTTTAACGGTATCAAAATTTGGATACCGCCCAACTCTAGTATGCTATAATATTGTTTCTTCATCACAAACAGACCTGGACTTGTGTTTTGTTTCATTCACACACGTTTAAACCCAGCATGTTTAGGCTCTTCTTCTCTCAAATGTTCCACCTTGTGATGTCACAAAAAATCCTCCACTGTGTTTTAACTCCATGCACTTTCTTTAGAATCATTTGGATGATTTCACCCCTGGAATTGCCAATCTCTACTTTAAAAAAAAGGGGGAAAGGTAGCTGTTATCTACCCCACTTTGTGACATCACAAGGTGGAACAGAACTGTTTAAAACCGTTAAACTAGAACACTAGAACAGTTAATTACAGTTCATTCTATGTAATAACACTTTTATGGCAAAAGGAGAAATTCAATTTGTCAACTGGACAAAAGTTTATTTTGTAAAATACATTTTGCAACTCATCCCCGCAGTTGAATTGAATTTCTCATTTGCCATTGATTCTACCTGGACGACTGAGGGATTCTACACAATAGCACTTTTACTTTGGTCTACATCAATACACACATATTTGAATGCTGATTGTCTCTCCCCACTCTTTGCCCTGTTTAAAAACAAAAAACATGGTAAAAGTATTGCAAATCAGATTTTAATCAACACTAGATACTCATTTGAGCAAGTATCAAAACTAAAAAAGTCACATTCACAGGACAGAAATGAACTTTTCCTGAATAGCTTTAGAATGATCTTGAGCTGAATCAGAACAAGTATAAAGCCCTATTCGGACGGGATTAGTTTTACAGGGGGATGTAGAGTAATGTGGGTTTATCACAGGACCTCTGTAATATAAATGACCCCATTCACACAGGACAAGAAATGTCCGTAATATTCATTTGACATGGGAGGAGTTTGTTTACGCTCTGCCGTCACGTATTCGTTGCCGTGCACGTCATGATTAGCCTATGTGTAATATTAGCGAACTATGCAAATTATTGCCCATAATCAGGACTAATAGAGCATACATGACCTAAAACAAGCAGAAGTTTCATGCCTCTGACGACTGATTTATACCTCTTGGTCTTTTTCATTGGTCGATGTGTGCGTTTGTTTGAGAGTACCGGTAGATCATTTTGTTTGCCGGCAAAACAAAGCGCTCAAAGGTCCTCCGTGTTTGAAAATTGCGGTAAATTATTTCTTCAAATGGATGTGACGAAATATTACATACATCTTTACCGAGGGTCGCATTCGCACGGGATTAATATTACCTATGGTAATTCCCCCAGACCGTTTTACAGAAGGTGAAACTCGCTGTAAATTTCACAGACATACTCCGTTATGTTTACGGACATGGCGCTTTCAGACAGGACTAAATTCCCTGGTAATTATTACTTCACCCCATGTCACCCCATAAAACTAATCCCGTCCGAATAGGGCTTAAGAGCACACAGACTAGTACACGCTCATGGACCACTATGGAACCTACAGGACCACTGAGGGAGTACACAGATATAAGGCCACAAAAGAAAACTACCATTTAATGTTGAAAATCACATTATATTGTCTAAAGAAAGTGTTTTTTCTTTATTTTTGTCATCTTAAAATCAGAATTGGCATTGAGTATCAATTCTATTTAGTATCAAAATTGACTTGGAAATTTTAGTATCGTAACAACACTAGAGGGATTCTGAAATGTGATTCTAACCTATTAACTAGGGATGGGTATTGGCAAAGAAGTCACGATTCAATTCAAATCACGATTCATATGCCACGATGCGATACTATCACGATGCATCACGATACTTGAATTATTGCGATGCAGTGCAATATATTCGACATACTTAAATGTACCAAAAAAAAGAGGATAACTTAAAGGAAAAGTAACGTTTTTTACAATCTGAGCCTTATTTCGGTAATAAAACAAGTTGTTTTACTCACCCATAGCACTTTGGTGTCATATGGAGCATTTCCAGAGATGTTTTAGATTAGCGTTAGGCTAACGCCGTTAGCCTAGCATGATTTATAGCCATAGCTCGGGGCATTCCCCAAGCATGTAATATGCCCCGTGCGGGCTCCAAATAACACAAACTTTAGCACTTTTCAAATCATAGAAGCTCGATGTCTTTAGTCTATGATTTCGTTTGGTCAAAAGTGGCCTGTAATCCGAGATTTAGCCATAGTTTCGAGTAGATGAGGAGGCCAGTGCGCATGCGCGGAGTGTGCTCTCAGCTCCCGGGACCCAAACATGGAACGCATAGATGTAAACTATGGATAAATCTCGGATTACAGGCCACTTTTGATTCAAACGAAATCGTAGACTAAAGACATCGAGCTTCTATGATTTGAAAAGTGCTAAAGTTTGTGTTATTTGGAGCCCGCACGGGGCATATTACATGCTCGGGGAATGCCCCGAGCTATGGCTATAAGTCGCGCTAGGCTAACGGCGAAACAACTTGTTTTATTACCGAAATAAGGCTCAAATTGTAAAAAAACGTTACTTTTCCTTTAAATATCAGTGGCTGTGTATCTGGGTAGTGTCTTCAATTGATACATAACTCTGAGCAACTCAATTCATAACTGAATTTATTGAATAACAAAAACAAATAAACCAAACCAATAACAAAAAAAGTGCATAGGATTTTTTCTAAAACAAAAAATGATGTTCAAACATTTGCCATTTTGGAGGTAGCTACCATCATAATAAAACAATACCCTTTCACAAAGAAAAAAGTGCATAGGATTTATAAAAAAAACAACAACTAATAATTTATGTATTTATTTATTAATATTAAATTATTAAAAATAATCGATTTTTGGCATCAAGAATCGATGCAGTATATTGTGAAAGTTAGTATCGCGATGCATTGTCATGACGATTATTTTGCACACCCCTACTATTAACCACGTGCTGTGTTTAAATTTCATATTTTCATGATATATCTGAGCTCCACCTGCCTTTGACTTGTGTCACTGCACACCGCGTCTATTCTCGTTATCATATTCAGCCTTGAGCTTCAGATCTGCTCTTTTAAACAAGACCAAGGCCATTTCTTTGTGAACGAAACACAACACGGCCAAAGCTAATGGATAAATATGAAAAGTCTATACACGAATGTGGCCTTGACTATTTTCTGCTTCATATAACCTCGCAATGGGTTTATAAACGACTGATGTATTTACTGGTGTTCATTTTGTGTGTTCAGATATGTCTTACTAAAAGGTTGAAGGGCCCATATTATGCTATTTTCTGATTTATGTTATAATGTTGTTTTTTCTTCATACCGTATGTGTTTTGTTACATTCACACATGTTTAACACACAAACCCTGCATATTTACGATTACTCCTGAAAACACTGCTCCACCTTGTGATGTCAGGTGCTCCACTGTGTTTAAACTCCAGACGCCTTCACTGGAATCATTTGGATAATTCCAGCATTGAAATTGAATTGCCCACCAAAACAAATGAAGCAAAACATAACTCTGAGTTTGTTTTTGATGAGGTAACAACATTCTAACATGGCTACTGTAGGATTTCATTCTTTAATTTACATGTGTACTTATATATGAAAACTGTAATAAGTATGCTGTATGACTTTTGTTAGTGTTTCTGTATGTTTTTTAACCCAGGGTTCTAAAAGCAGCTAAGTGTAACTCAGTACTTACATAGGCTGTGCTGGCATCACCTGTTCCCATCCGTCAATGATTTGGTTGAAACTCCTCTCTGTTGAAATTGGCTGACGTTAAAGGAAAAGTAACGTTTTTTTTACAATCTGAGCCTTCTTTCGGCAATAAAATAAGTAGTTTTACTCACCCATAGCAGTTTGGTGTCATTTTGAGCAGTTTCGTAGAAGTTATGTTGTAGCGTATCCGTTAACTTGAGTTCTCGGGGCATTACTTTGCGGTCTCCAAATAACACAAAATATATTAATCTACGATTTCGTTTGAAGCAAAAGTGGCCTGTAATCCGAGATTTAGCCATAGTTTCGAGGAGATGAGGACGCCAGTGCGCATGTGCGGACTGTGCTCTCAGCTCCCGGGACCCAAACATGGAACGCAAAGCTGTAAACTATGGATAAATCTCGGATTACAGGCCACTTTTGCTTCAAACGCAATCGTAGACTAAGATATCGGGCTTCTATGATTTGAAAAGTGGTAAAGTTTGTGTTATTTGGAGCCTGCACGGGGCATATTACATGCTTGGGGAGTATATTATATGCCCCGAGCTATGGCTAGAAGTTGCGCTAGGCTAACCGCAAATCTAAAACATCTCTGGAAGTGCTCCATATGACACCAAAGTGCTATGGGTGAGTAAAACAACTTGTTTTATTACCGAAAGAAGGCTCAGATTGTAAAAAAAAAAAACGTTACTTTTCCTTTAACTATAGCTAAACTGGTCTATCGTTAGTTAAAGCTAGGGAGTCCTTTACAGAGCCTTACAAGGTTGGGGATTCTGTGAAGGTATTTCGGGGACACTGCATGGCTAAGCTTTTCTCCTATAGGTTAGCTGTGGTGGTGATGTCATAGTATGCTATAGGTCTGTATAAAAAGACTGCAGCCTATGTCTCTGTGTGTGGGGATGTGAAAGGCACACGACCGGTATCTCGTGTCTGTGGGCCTGCTGAAGGAGATGGCTGCCAGGAAGACGACATGTGATCAACCAGAGATGTCTGATGTCATCTTGCGTTTGTATTCTGCTGAATTCTGACATTAAATGCTAATAACCTCAACCTCGATCAATGCCTTTCTTCAGATCTCTTTCGATCTATTTTTCAAAAACTAACACTACAAGCTCAGAAGAACATTTTTTTTTAAATAATATAGGACCTTTAATCGCTATGGCAACAGTCCAAATGTGTCATCATTATGAAACCTATAGATAGAGATTACACTGAAATATGCAATAGTTATGCAAAATTAGAATATCAAGTTTATTTTCTGTCATTTAAAAATTAAAAAAAAGAAAAAAGAAAACTCATATTTCTGCTAAAAAGTCCAATTTCCAGGTGGCCATGTTTGTTTTGGTCTGTGTGGGCTTCATCTCTGGCGTCTGACCAAACCAGTGCTGCCCTGTGATAAAAGCAACCAGCCTCAACCAAAACGTTTACATGCAAATTCGAGCAAATATCAGATGGATGGAAAGTATATTGTTTTTTTCCCCCTTCCTTAATAAAAGTACATATTTTTGTCATTATTGCTCACCCTTATGTAGAAGTGGCATTATGCAGTTTATTCATTTCCAATAGTCAGTGATCAGTTTGTGTCTTTTTAATGGAGAAGATTTACAGCCAAGTCTCTGTCAGTCAAAACATGTGGTTCAGAGCAGATGGGAGCCTTTAAGGGAAAGAAATGTGACTGTATTGGGGTTAAAGGCAAATTAACGTTTTTTTACAATCTGAGCCTTCTTTCGGCAATAAAACAAGTAGTTTTACTCACCCATAGCATTTTTCTGTCAATTGGAGCAGTATCGCAGAATTTATGTTGAGCCGTTCTGTTCTACTAATGATCCCGTATCCGTTAACATGGTGCTGTATCATTTGCTCGGGGCATTACTTTGCGGTGTCCAAATAACACAAACTTTAGCACTTTTCAAATCATAGAAGCCCGATGTCTTAATGAAAGATTTCGTTTGAAGCAAAAGTGGCCTGTAATCCGAGATTTAGCCATAGTTTCGAGTAGATGAGGACGCCAGTGCGCATGCGCGGACTGTGCCATCAGCTCCCGGGACCCAAACATGAAACGCAAAGCTGAAAACTATGGATAAATCTCGGATTACAGGCCACTTTTGCTTCAAACGAAATCTTTCATTAAGACATTGGGCTTCTATGATTTGAAAAGTGCTAAAGTTTGTGTTATTTGGACACCGCAAAGTAATGCCCCGAATACAAATGCTAACGGATACGCTACAACATAACTTTCTTCAAACAGCTCCAAATGACACGAACGTGATATGGGTGAGTCAAACGACTTGTTTTATTACCGAAAGAAGGCTCAGATTGTAAAATAACGTTACTTTTCCTTTAATGTATCGGACTGTTGCGGTGAAGAAGGAGCTGAGTCCAAAGGCAAAGCTCTTCATTTACGCTCCTCTCGTCTATGGTTTACTGTTTTTACTCTTACCTATTGTTATGAGCCTTGTGTAATGGCCCAAATGGGTGGTTGAAGAGCTGGAGGAAGTGCGTGTGGAGAGGGAAGTCATTGTCTTGGTGCAGCAACAGCTGAAACAAAAGACAAACAGAGGGACTACATCGACCATGACCATGTCCTCAGACTACATGAAGAAATAACTGCACTTTAAATCTTAATTCTTTTGATTATTACAGGACTAAATACTTGACAAGGCATTTTAAAAGGAAAAAGTACAGCCTCCACAAAATATCACAATAAATCTCATACCATAGAGATGTGTATCAGGAAAATATCTAACCCTAGAAATGGATGGATGAATTTAAAAGTGCACTATGTAACTTTTTGGTTGCATCAACTGCTTGTTTCTATGGCTATGTCATTGTTCTGCCTGGAATGTTCCACAGTATGATATTAAACAATTCAACCTTACATTTATTAAATTACAGGTGGTTTTATATAAAAAATACCTAGAAAAACATTCTGACACTGTGACTGAGTGGGGTCGCCTCTCCACAAATCTGCCTGTAACTTGGTCTGGTTTGGACTCCATGAAGATAGAAAGGTTTAATGCCATAGTGTGAAACATTCCAGACGAATCTATAATATATGCACGGAGACAAGCATTTGACGGACCCTCCACCAGAAAAGTTACGCAATGCACCTTTAAAGATCCCATGACACGGTACTTCTTGATGCTTTTATATGGCTCCTTAATGGTTCCCTAATACTGTAAATGAATCCTTCTTCAAAATCAACACTCACTGCATGAGAAACAGAGATAAGATGAGAAAGAGTCATAAATATCTCTCTTTATTTATTCTGGGCGTTGTTGCTTGAATGCAAATGAGGAGAAAAGAGCTGGCCTATAGTAGAGGGTGGGGGCGTGGCCAAACTCTCCGCTCTCGCTCTCAGCCCTCAGCTGATCCATTTCCGTGTTTTTGCACGGGGGGAGAGATTTGAAGCGCTCCATTGAAAAATAAACAAATTTCCACAGAAAATAAAATTAAACCACTGCTGTTCAAAGGTCCAGAGGCTCAGACAAAGGACTTCTGAGCCTAGAAACACTCGGACGTGCCTCCAGGCAAATAAAAAAACACATTTCGCATTGCCTAGCGCATTCGCAGTCCAAACTCTCTGGGCGTGATTTACAGAGACGCTGAGTACAGACAGACGGGGGTGGAACTGCATTTGCATTTCTTTTTTCGATCTGACGTCAATAAGGTGCCTTGTTCAAAATCGCCCGTTTGAGCTCCGATTTTTTGTAACGCAGAAAAGGATCGCAAATGCTCAGTTTAGACATTTCACAAGTTTTAACCATGGGGCGGGTGGGGGCTAAACAGGGTAGGGGAGCTCACATTAACGTTCAAAAACCTCAGAAAGTGAAAATTTCATGTCATGGGACCTTTAAGTGCTTTGTGTGTTTTATTCATATATTTATCGCTTAGTTGTATGTAGCATTACACATTGTAACTCACATGTATGTTGTTTTGTTTTTCAGACAGACTGCTCCAGTGACAGTGAGAGTGAGGATAACTTCATCGTGGTTCCTCCCAGAGACCACCTGGGCCTGGCCATCTTCTCCATGCTCTGCTGCTTCTGGCCCTTAGGCATCGCTGCCTTCTACTTCTCACAGGGGGTAAGTGTCACAAACATGTCACCACGGCAACACAACCACAACACATGCTCCTGGTACAAAGTGAGGGTGAATCAACTCACACATGAATGGAGCAGCTTCTGTTTAGGGATAAATAACAAGGGGGAAAAATGCACCTGCTTCCACTAGGCTATCCACTAAGACATGGATAAATAGCTTTACCATGTTTAAAGGTGCATTGTGTAACTTTTCTGGTGGAGGGTCAGTCAAATGCTTTTCTTTGTGGAGATGTAATGACTTTGTCTGGAATGTTGCATAGTATGGTATGGTTTATCTAAGTCTAAGTCTAAACCTTTCTGTCTTCATGGAGACCAAACCAGACCAAGTTACAGGTCAGATCTGTGGAGAGGCAACCCTGCTTACAGTCAAAATGTATGTTTTTTGAAATTGTTTTGAGACGTAAAGCCAGCTGTAATTGAATTGCTAACACATAAGATTTAGATCACCATGTTACCTTTTATTGTTTTGAAAATGTCACTGAAAACAATATATTAACATGTTGGGAATGATGGTAGAAAGCTAAAAAGAAACCTTAGATTTTGCATTATACTCCCTCTTTAACTTGTTTTGTAGAATGTCAGCACCATGGACAGCTCATCCAGACAGCCAAATTTACAGGCTAACACTTTTTATGCCAGTTTTTGTCACTTGTGTTTTTCTCCACCTTTCGTTGACACAGGAACACAAAAGATTAATATAAGAAAAACTGAAGGAAAAAATCTTGTTGCTTGTTTATGAATTTCAGCACCTTGGACAGCTCTGTTTGTGGGGCTGAAATGAACAGCTAAATATATAGCAATACACAAACTCAGCCTTCCTTATGTCATTCTGTCAAACTGGCTTGTTTACACTTATTGTTAATGTTTAATAAACCAAACTTTCATCACCTGGAAATTTACTAGTACAGTGAACCCTCGTTTATCGCGGGGGTTAGGTTCCAGAAATAGCCCGCAATAAGTGAAATCTGCGAAGTAGGACAATTTTATATTTTACAATTATTCTACATGTTTTAAGGCTGAAAACGCTTCACCAGACACATTATACACCTTTCTGAGACTGGTATTAACATTTTCTCACATTTTTCTCTTGTTTAAACACTCAAACTTTTGTAGATTTTCATTAAAATATATTAATAGTGGGGCGGGGGCACGTGACACGCGGGCACGTGCGCGCGGACACGTGCGCGCGGACACGTGTGTTTGTTTTGGTACCACATATCCATGCCATGTGCGAAAGTCGAGTGGAAAGCGACCTGGATATCATTTTGGGCAAGACTCAAGCCAATGCTAACAGTGCCAAACCGCTAACAGATGCCTCTGAGCACCACAAGACCAGGTAAGACCAACCTGCGCTCACAAGAGTTGGTTGCATTTCACCTCGGCTCCAAAATCAGACCGCTATCAATGCGTCGCCAATACTCCACAGCTCTCTAGGACGGGGTCGGGTTCGTCCTCTCGTCCTCTCACGGGGAAGAGCCACTGTCTCCTCTGTGCGCGCGAGTGTCCTCTCCCCGCTGCGGCTCCCCCGGACGCTCCATGTTGATTCTTGGCTCTTCCATGGTCCGACTCGCACTCTCTTCCGTGGCTCGTGCAAGTAAACAAAGGCCACACCTCCTGTCACCCAGGCGCTCTCGTGAAGGACATCAGAGACTCTGTCCCTACCATCCCTGGTCTAGACCTGGTTTAGTCCTGGTTTAGACCTGGTTTAGTCCTGGTTTAGACCTGCTTTAGACCTGGTTTAGTCCTGGTCTAGTCTCTTAGCTAATCAGGGCGCAGGACAGAATGTTACACTGTAAAAAAAAAGTTACACTATAAAAAAAATTGAAAAAAAAAAAAAAAAATTGGAAAAAAAAATCCGCGAAACAGCGAGGCCGCGAAGAGTGAACCGCGATACAGCGAGGGTTCACTGTATACAAATACACCCACTTACAATTTCTGACTTTTTAAATCAATAGTTTCTTATTTTTCTGCATTGTAAACTCTAAAATAATACAGGATAATTTCGAGGCTGTTGCATAAAGCCTCTGAGAGAACTCTATTACAATACGAATACCAAAGTGCTGGTCATAATTACAAGTGCATTTCAGTATAATATTATACTGAAATATTCTTTCTCTCGTTTTCATTTTACATTGTATAATACATTTCAGGTGACAGCTATCCCGCATATTATTGAATTATTGAATGATTATATGGACGACTTTATATTATTTATATAATAATTATAAACCAGATAATATTATGTTAGTCAACCACACACAAAGAGCAGCCATTTAAAGTCAAGCATATCGACTTTGGCTGTGGAGGCCACTTCTCAAAACTGAAACAGGGCACACACAGGTGACCCTCGGTGCTCCCCTGTCTGAGGCCGTGGAGATGTGGGCTCTGGACTGCTACCTGCCAGATGTTCTCCAACAGGTCCTCCTATGACTGAGGACCATAATACATCTCCTTGGACAACCCAATGATGAGATGTTCCAGAGAAGTATTTATGCTGATAAATACTTTCTCCAAACAAACAGTCAGTGGAGATTCAAAAGCTCTGATGAATATCAGGCAACTGTAAAAACTGTAGAACTGTAAAAAAAAAACAAAAAAAAAAACCTGAGATCGCTGAGTGTGAATTGGACCAATTTGCTGTCTGTCATAATGTTCCAAGCTGATGATGAGGACAAAGATGCCATGTTGGACCTGGAGGTTTTCGTCGATTTTCTTACAAATCTTCTCCAGGTCGACTCTGAGAAGAGGCTGATTGACGGCCAGGCGCTGAGGCACCCGTTTATAACAATGGGACACCTCATCAACAGTGGCAGTGAATATGTCCAAGGTGCCCATGATGACTGGGAAGGAACATGTCTGTCATGTTCTGATTTGAGATGGACCAGAGCAACAAGGTCAGCTCCATTCTGAACCAGAACAGATTGAGATCACTGTTGAGAACTCTCCAGAAGATCTCAAAGTCAATGCTGCTGCCAATAGTGTGCGCAAGAGCTCCTCCTGTTGGTCAGCGATAAAGAAAAGGTTTGGAGGTGTTATGGCGAGTATACGCCAAACCATGACCTGTGTGCGCCATTGCTCCTCCTCCAGGAGACGCTAAAGGTGCCACTCCAAACTTGCTTTATTCAAATAAAATTATAGCAAACAAATGTCTTAATGATTTTTTTCTTCTTTATAATAACAAACAAATACACAACTACACTACACACAACTGAAATATATTTAACATGATTTTCTTGAATGACCATATAATATAATACTGAAAATTGTGCCTTTACATAATGCCTTTACCATTACATACATTATTTTTAGCCATGTATGATCATTTGCAAATTGAACAAGAAAAGAAGGATATATTGCTGATACTACTGATACTCCTCAGAGGTTAAGTAGTGCATTATCATAAAGTTCAATGTTCTACTCTCCTCAGCTCAACCATGACCTGCGCACTGCAAACAATATGATTTACATGAGTGAAAATGGTTTGAATCTTATAGTTAAAATGAATTAACTTTTTACTCTGGACCTTTGGATTTTTTTCAAGGTATTTATATATCTGTGGCCGGCCACGAAAAAAAACAGTCACAAGTCATCCCAGAGGTGTTTTGAGTTTTTCACAGATTATGAAAGTGTAGATTCTAAGATTCTAAGCTTTCCAATGATGCCTTACACATGGAAATCTGAGAACTTTTGAAGAATTTGTGGCCATTTGAAAGCGGAACATCTAAAAACAATGAGCTGAGAAAAGATTCTCTAAAGATTCTCTAAGTCCAGGCCTCCAGAGCTCATTTGCATGACATTAAGCACCATTAAGGTGTGATGTTTCAGGGCAGGTCAGAATTAGAAGGTACTTTGTTAAAATGCAAATGCTTTTATAACAAAAATCCATATAATCATTCAATAATTCAATAATACACAGGATAATATGTTAAGGCAAAGTCACCTGTATTGTCAGTTTCATACAATACAATATGAAATGTATTATAGTGGTTTAGTTCAATTAAATACTGGTTTAGATCTGGTTTAGTCCATGGTTTAGTCCTGGTTTAGTCCTGTTTTAGTCCTGGTTTAGTCCTGGTTTAGTCTTGTTTTAGTCCTGGTTTAGTCTTGTTTTAGTCCTGGTTTATTCCTGTTTTAGTCCTGGTTTAGTCCTGTTTTGGTCCTGGTTTAGTCTTGGTTTAGTCCTGTTTTAGTCCTGGTTTAGTCCTGTTTTGGTCCTGGTTTAGTCCTGTTTTAGTCCTGTTTTAGTCCGGGTTTAGTCCTGTTTTGGTCCTGGTTTAGTCTTGGTTTAGTCCTGGTTTAGTCTTGGTTTAGTCCTGTTTTAGTTCTGGTTTAGTCCTGTTTTGGTCCTGTTTTAGTCCTGTTTTAGTCCTGTTTTAGTCCTGTTTTGGTCCTGGTTTAGTCCTGTTTTGGTTTAGTCTTGTACACACACATACACACACTCTGGATGTTTTCTGTTCACGTTAATCGCTTCACGTTCATGTTTCAGCTAAATAATCCCCTTTTGATGCAGAAATAATATGACCACACGAAAGCTGAAGTATTTAAACATGTCGTAAAGTCTGTAGTGTCAAAGTTTAGAAGCACTTTACTCACACCAATAAGAAAGTGAACGCGGTCACCTCCATTTGCCTTGTTGTCTGATAATTTGTCTTTAGGCAGCTAAAGTATCCGATCGTATTCTGTACATGAGCTCCGGAGAAACGGACATGTCCAGTGTCCCATGTCAAAGTAATATTTACAGCCCATTTTCACTGTCCTTATTGTCTTGAAATGCAGTGTAAATATTAACGAGCTGCTCACAGCTGATAGGCTAACAGGCAAAAACAAAACAGCGCTAATCATCACATGATTGGCCAGGAGCGCTGTTTTGGTAATTATGGTAATTTACACACGCCCCGTTTCTTTCCGAAAAACAAGCCAATTTCAAAGACAAAATGTTTGCTTTTAAAGCAACCAATGCTGTTATCTGAAACACTGAGTGGCTTCTTCATGACCTCAACTAGCACATTTTACAAAAAAAAAGAAAATCACAAATTTTGAAAAAAAAAACGTGATTTTCTCGTGTTCGCCCCTTCATGCCTGAAGATGCTTTAGATGTCATCCATGTATGTGGGAGTAATTTAGTGATCTCTCCGGGGCCCTATTTCAACCCTTCTTATGTTTAGCTGTAAGATTCTGTCCAATGCTCAGCTCACAAACCTACGTCACAACAATTTTTCATAAATAAAAGAGCATGATGCAAGAGCATGATGCACAACAGTTCACTACAACTTCACTAACCTGATGCGATGTGCAGTAGATTGTTTGTGTTGTGATAGTGCTCTAACGGGAGAGTGGGGTGTCAAAAATGTAACATGTTATTACATTGTGTTTGGTGAATACAGCATTTAAATAAACGGTAACATGGTGATAAAATATGTTACGTGTTAGCAATTAATACCCCATAGAAGTGTAATAGTCCCTCTTTAATTTGTATCATTAAACTGAAGAATCACTGTCGCATCAAAGTTTGTTTTTGCTTTTTCATTCTGCGTCAAACAGTGACGCAGAACACTTCACTGCTCAGGATGTATTCATTTATGCAGAGTGAGCGGGCTCATCGGTGGAAGTCAATCACTTCTTTACAGTAAATCAACTCTATTTACTAAACAAGTACTTAAAGCTACACTGTGTGCTGGTGGAGGGTTTCAGAATGTTCCACAGTTTGGTTTTAAAGTTACAGGTCAGATCTGTGGAGACGCAACCGCAATCCCACTCACAGTAAGAATGCATTCAGGACAAGCCAAGTTTAAAGCCATAGTGTAGAACATCTCCATGGAGACAAGCAGTTGGCAGTAGAAAAGCATCTTTAGTACCTGTGTATTTACTTGGTATTGTACTTTTTTTTTTTTTTACTTACTAAATACCTGGGTTTCAGATTTCCACATGACTTTTTCCTTTTTTCTATTATAGGACCATTCATATACTGTATCTTTACAAATGTTAATAGCTATGGTATGAATAATGATGCTAATAGATTCGATATTCAATACAGATACTACAATAATAATATTTAAACAATAAAATGTGATTTTTTTTTCAACATTTAATCATATTACTTTCTTTTATAGTCCCATTTAGCCTTATATCTGTGTAATCCCTCAGTGGTCCTGTGGTCCATGGGCGTATACTAGTCTATGTGCTCTTATACTTGTTCTGATACAGCTCAACATCATTCTAAAGCTATTCAGGAAAGGTTCATTTCTGTCCTGTGAATTTTGCTTTTTTAGTATTAATACTTGCTCAAATTAGAAGACGAAGATGAAGACATGCTTTATTCATCCCCGTAGGGAAATTATTTCTCTGCATTTAACCCATCCATCAGGAGCAGTGGGCAGCTCATCTTTCAGGCGCCCGGGAACCCATCTCCATGATCTTGTTGCTTAGGCTTGGTCAGGACCTCAGCTGGAGGATTTTACCTGGAGCATGTTTTGGGTTGATGGGGGAAACCGGAGTGCCCGGAGGAAACCCATCCAGACACGGGGAGAACATGCAAACTCCACACAGAAAGGCTCGGGCGACCCGGGGATCGAACCCAGACCATGCATGCAAACTCCACACAGGACACACACGGAAAGGCCTGGGCGACCCGAGGATCGAACCCGGAACCTCCTTGCTGTGAGGCATGAGCGCTAGCCACTCAGCCACCGTGCCGCCAATTAGTATCTAGTTTTGATATTAGTTTTAGTATCAATTAGTATCTGATTTCTGATACGTTTGATAGAGTAACAGTCTTATTTTAGTACTATAAACTAATGGTTAAAATGGTAAATGAAGAAAAAAAATGCATCACAATTTCAGTACCATGGACAGTGCACACAAAGGTAATTTTAAATCAGTAATTTTGGAAAAGGACCAAAGCTTTAGACACAACAAAATCCAGGCGCTCCAAAGAAGAAAAAGTCGCATGAGGAAAAGTTTAGTTAAAAGGCCTTTAATTAAATGGCCAAAGCCAACATGTGTCGACCATGACTGGTCTTCCACTAAGCCCTGATGAAGGCGTGTCATGGTCGAAACATGTAAGCTTTGGCCATTTAATTAAAGGCCTTTTAACTGTACCTTTCCTCATTCTTCTTTGGAGTACCTGGATTTTGTTGTATCTAAAATTATTTTACTCTATTAATATTGTTTACCAGAATACACACTTTTGTTGTGGCTCTGGGCAAGACACTTCATCCTCTTATTCTCCTACAGTCAGTGTATAATGTGAACATTTATTACAGAAAGGGCAGCTGGCATGAAATAGAGACTTGCCAAATTACTGTGGCAGCTCAGAATAGAAAGTGAGAAACTACAAGAAAAATAAAGTCTTAAAAAATGTCTTCTTCTTCTTCCTGTCGAGAGTCTAAAAATATTTCAGGACCCTGGACAGCTCTCGGCTCAGTCTGGAGAAGTCTCGCTGTATTTTTGGGTTTGGAACGAGAGGGGAAAGTCTGTTCTTAAGACCACGATTAAGATTATCCCATGATTCATGCACAGATACTGTGTATATACTAGTAGATACTTTATATTTCACTCAAGAGATAACCAATAAGCTATCCACTAATTATTTAACAGACCAAAATAGCATAACTGTTGTTTAGTCTGTCACGATAACACACTTTGAAGCTCAATATAGAGTTATATCGCAATAAACGATAATATTTAAACTACTTTATGCCACTGATACGACAGCAGTAATGTAAGATAATCCCAGTAAAATATTTTTAAATAGGCCGTATTATTAGACGACATGAGGTGCAACACATAAATAGGCAAATGAAGCAATAATTAGCCAGAGAAGTGACTTATTCAATTCTCTACAGCTCAAATAAATATTAAGCAGCTGTGGCAACAATAATAGAAGCAGCAAAATGCAGCTGTGGCTACAATAATAGATATCACCACTGAGTTAAGACTTTGGGCTATACAGTATAAAGAATCATATAAATCCAGGGCATTATTATTATTACATGATTTAAACATTGTTGTATTTTCCACTCGATGTCTCATCTCTAATTTGCACTTATGACTAAATAAATAGCTCTTTGTCACATCTTGAATAATCATGAAAAAGACACTGTACCATTTTTTACTGTCTTAAAAACATGAAAAACAAAAAAGGGTAGCATTGATTCATTTCTTTAAAAAAAAAGAAAAAGAAAATAATAATAAATAAACCTATGGTCATGAGCTCTGGGTGATGACCGAAAGGACGAGATCACGGATACAAGCGGCCGAAATGAGTTTCCTCTGTAGGGTGGCTGGGCGCACCCTTAGAGAGAGGGTGAAGAGCTCAGTCACACGGGAGGAGCTCGGGGTAGAGCCGCTGCTTCTCCACGTCGAGAGGAGCCAGCTGAGGTGGCTCGGGAATCTGTTTCGGATGCCTCCTGGACGCCTCCCTCGGGAGATGTTCCGGGCATGTCCCACCGGGAGGAGGCCCCGGGGAAGACCCAGGACACGCTGGAGGGACTGTGTGTCCCGGCTGGCCTGGGAACGCCTTGGGGTCCCCCCAGAGGAGCTGGAGGAAGTGTCCAGGGTGAAGGAGGTCTGGGCGTCCCTGCTTAGACTGTTGCCCCTGCGACCCAGCCCCGGATAAGCAGAAGAAAATGGATGGATGGATGGATGGATAAATAAAAATGTAAGAAAAAATAGAAAAATAACATATAAATAAAAAATAAATTAAATATAAATAAATAAATAAATAAGAGTATGCTCTATTCATAACCTATTAGTCCAAATCACCCTGACCACACATTGATGTAAACATGTTTTTTCAAGTTTAGTACCCGATTTCCTCAGCTCTTCTGTCTTCTGTCACGGTGGCTAAGACTAGCTCAAGATCTGGAGATGGTCCCTGATGTGGGCTTGTGAAGGATGGGTCTAATGCAGAAGAATTGCAGAATTTCCCTATGGAGACAATAAAAAAGTATTTTAAGGACAAATACCCTGTCTTCATAACCTTCAGCTCCCAGTTATGAGTGGAACATAACATCCACAATGGAGTTTACTGACCTTCTTTTTAAGCTTTTATGAGTTCGGGTCAAAGCACTGAACATTTTACGGCGCCATTTCCTGTAGCCTCCGATAAACTGCGCATAATATATGACTTATAGTTTCACTGATGTGCGCTTGTGTTTTCAAAGCCCTCACGAAAGTCAATTAGTTTTGACATTTAAAAAGGAGAGCTGTGCGGAAAGAGCGGTGGCTCGGCCTGATGCGTTACAGTGGAGAGGAGCATGATGAGATACAACGAGAAGGTTTATTTTGAAAGCGTTTTGTCAATATGTGGTCTGGAGACAAGCTGCGACAGGCATAATGGCCTAATGGATTCCAGTGGTCAAGGTTTCATCAATGCACTTTCTCCAGCTACATGGCCACACCACAATGAAAAGGAGAAATACATGGGTTAAACTGAATTGAATTTAAAACCATAATGAAGACACATGGAGATTTTTATTTCTTTTGACATTTTCAGTGGCATCATGCTGGGTTTTCTATATGTATCTCTAAGGTGGAATGCTCAGCAGTTACTACGGCGACACACATTATCAGATATCACACAAAAATTTTTTTTAATTGTCTGAAAACTCAAGAAAAATATAAAATGGATATTAAAACATTCTCAGGAGTCTGTGATCAATGGAGCTGTGTTCATGGACCTGTTTAGGTGTTTTTTCAACACAATTTCAATAAAAAGGTGAGAAGGACTAACTGAAAAACTAATGCTAGCTAGCTTGTATTTTTATATGTGTGAGACTTGTTGTGTGAGAGTGTGTTAAATAAAAGCTCAGATTAAAATCTAACCAATAGAGCAATAACAGTAGGTTCATGTGGGACATTATAACATTGTTTAAACTGAGCTGGAGGACTGGTCAGAATGGCTAAAGAGTATACAAAGTAGGGATGCAAATTATTGATTAATTCATTAATCTATAGTTTATTGACCTTATCGATCGACTTACGATTAACTGATAAGCGGCGTTTTTCACCTGAATTTTAGTGTTTCAATAGGGTCTTTAAAGGTACAGTGTGTAGGATTCGTGGCGCATAGGTGGATATCGCTATTCCACTTCCTCTTTTGGCTACGGCAGACCTCGAGGGTCACCCGGGCGCGCCGTAACGCAGACAGCTCGCGTTCCCGCGCGCACCCGGCGCTGTGTGAGCTCTCGCCGACAACTATGGTATAAATAAAACGCGGTCCCGCGGTCACATTTTTTTTTCTTTTCGCATGAAAACACACATTCCCGATCATGTACCATGACACTCTACACATCAAATGAAACCTTACAGTCTCCTCTTTTTGACTATGCAATTAATTTCCCTGCACAACAATCACTCCCCAAGCACATGGGGCTTTTATACAGAAAAGCACAAAACGAGGTTTGTTACTTAGCTTACCTTTGAAGGCTCTGGACAGGTCAAACTCTGTATTTCACCATAAACTTGGCCTCAATCTGTCCGTAAGGATCCAGCGAATAAAATCCAGTAAAACAATTTAGTCCAAAACACGTGTTAGATCCATTACGACGTGTGATACAGCAGCATGTCTTGTTTACCCAAAACCACGAGGCTCCCCCCTCCCCCCTCCCCTTCCCTTTCTCTCCTTCTCTCCTTCGCTCCCTCAGGCAGCGCGGCCGAGCAGGCGCTAGCAGGAGCCGAGGCGAAGGATAAGCCCAAATGTCCTTCTGCGGCTCTCGTATTCAAAATGGCTGCCTCTAATATGGGGAAGATCCCCCTTTTATGTGACTATATCTAAGTCCAAAAGAATACTTTGATTTCATGATGGAAGTGAAAAGGCTTGGAAAACAATGTATTTTTGAATGGGTATCTTCAATTTCAGTAATTAACGGGTAAAAATCTTACAATCATATCATAGTATTATAGACATTTTGCAACTTAATAATATAGTATTACTATATTATTATAGTATTATTATATTGTATATTCCTCAATTAATTATTCCTTAGTAAAAAGCAGACAAATGTATTGATGCTGAATAACAAAATACATTCTTTATTGAAAATAAATTGAGGACTGGCTCAGTTGTTGCACTTGCAGCATGGAAATCTTGAAATTAAAAGGAACAGAAGAAATGAAATAACAGAATGTTATTTAGTCTACATATCATGATGAAACCAGTGAATCCAGGCTATTTTTAGGACATTCTCAACATTTATTTTGAACTAAGACATCAACAATATTTCTCTCCCTTAATCTGTGAAGGGTTACAGTACAAAATATACATTTCACAGGGCCCCTGGACACAGCATAAAACATTACAGGGCCTCAAACCAGAACAATCAAGAAATTATAAAAGCATGTAAGTTACATGCTTTTATAATTTCAAAAATATATGGTTCAGCCATAGTGTGAGTTGTATGGCAACATCCAGAGAGGAAAGGGTTACATGATGTAACGCTATGGTCTTTTTCGCAAGAGGGTTCACATCTCGTGTTCACATTCCAGAGTAGCGCCCTCTAGCGATTAGTTACAATTAATGCATTTTGTTCGGCCAACGTCTTGATCGACAATTAATTGTAAGTCAATTAATTGTTATAAAACCACCTGTAATTGAATCCATGTAAGGTAGAGCTGTTTAATGTCATACTGTGGAAACAAGAAGGTGATGGACTCCCAACCAAAAAAGTTAGATAGTGCACCTTTAAATATCCAAGGAGACAAGCAGACTGCACCATCAAGCCAAGTTACAGGTCATATCTGTGGAGAGCTGACCCCGATCAAATATTTTAAAGCAGACATCTGTAATTGAATAAATGTCATACTGTGGAATATTATTTTGTTTGTTTTTTATTGCTCGTAAGTGCAAGAGAATGGTGTTTATGCCGGCTGAAGGCCCTGTGTTTATTTTTCTTATCAGTTTAGAATAGTATCATAACTTTCTATGATTAAAACAGATTGAAAGACACATGAAAAATGGGTCGGATGGTAAATGTCTGTTGGTCTGACAGTTGGTCTTATCTGTGGTGGTTAGAGCTCGATCTCCTCAAACAGAGTCCAGTCGGAAGGAGCAGTCTGTGAATTATCTTGTCAGACGCTAATTTGATTGTTCCGGGGTAATTATGGAGAAGTGATGTCTGTGTTTGGGCCCGCGCACCGCTGACTTCTCTGCTCATCTGTCCATCTGGAGGTGGAGTCTACAGCGGAGAGGGGGAGAGAGATGGAGGAAGGAAAGAGAAGAGCGAAAGCGAGGAGAGAGAGGGAGGGAGAGACGGAGTTAGAGGAGAAGTAAAGAGATGGCGGGAGAAAGAGGGAGGGAGATAAGGCTTCTGCTTAGGCCCACACAACACTGGCCTCTCCTCTTCTGTCTATCTTGAGGTGAAGTCTGGAAGAGGGATGGAGAGAGAGGGAGATAGAGGAGAAGTAAAGAGATGGTCGGAGAAAGAGAGGAGAAAGAGGGAGGGAGATAAGGCTTCTGTTTAGGCCCACACATCGCCGGCTTCTCTCCTCCTCTGTCTATCTGGAGGTGAAGTCTACAGCAGTGAGGGGGAGAGAGAGAGATGGAGGAAGGAAAGAGAAGAAATAAAGCGAGGAGAGAAAGGGAAAGAGATGGCAACAGAGGAGAAGTAAAGAGATGGAGGGAGAAAGAAGGCGGGAGATAGGGCTTCCGTTTAGGCCCACACACCACTGGCTCCTCTCCTCATCTGTTCATCTGGAGGTGAAATCTAGTACTGCGGAGAGAGAGTGAGAGAGATGGAGGAAAGAGAAGAGAGAGAGAGACAAATGGTGCTCTCACACCTGTTAGTTTAGATAAGTGGTTCTAAAATTGAAACGTTATTGCAGTTTTCATCTCGTTCTCATCTCACTTCAGTTCGCACGAACCCACTAAAAGAAAATAGAATATACCCCTGACCTGAGGTGGCGCTGCACCGCAAATAGTGCAGGAAATGTCAGTGAAGTAGAAACCACATTTTCCTACTGGCCAGAGAAAAGTCCCCACCTGATCTCTCACCTGTCAACTAAAGTTAATGTTTATCAGATTTTAGAGATGTTTGGACTTCATATTTGGATTTTACAGATGCATTACAAAATCTGATACTAATAACTAAATATTCATTTGATAATTTAAAAAAAAAGTCACATTCACAGCACAGAAATGAAGCTTTCCTGAATAGGTTTAGAATTACCTTTAGCTGTATTAGAACAAGTAAAAGAGCACAAGTATAACTAGTATTAGTACTAGTATACACCCATGGACCACTATGAAGCCTACCTGGACCACTGAGGGAGTACACAGATAAGACCACATGGAAATATCAAAGAAATTCCATTGATTTAATGTTGAAAACCACATTCTATTGTCTAAAGAAAGAGTGTTTTTATTATTATAGTGGTATCACAATTGGTATTGAATACTGAGTCTAATTCAGTGCAGCTTTATTACAACTTTAATACCCTCTCATTCTGGAATAATGAATTGAGAGCTCATTTAATCTCTGCAAATGAATGTCTCTTGCCAATGGTAAAGTTCATCCCTCTACTCCTCTGTGTCCTCATCTCTCTCTTTTTGCCCCAAAACAAACAATCAAAGCATTTAGCCACTATAATGAACTGTGACGATCAATATCTGCTCAGTCTGAGTGGAGGACACACACTGGAGCTCCCAATGGCCTGTCTCTTCCTGCACTAAACTGTTTATTTAATGATGCACGGTGGAACTTTTGCAGCCTGGAATGTTCCACAGCTAGATACACATGTTTAAATATCTATCTAGCATTTATTCAATATAATATATATATATTGGGAACAGGAAAACAATGAGATATCAAACCCAAATCTTATATTGTGCTCATTTCTACTATACAGTGGTACCTCACCTTACAAAATTAATTCGTTCCAGAAGTGGTTTCGTAATGTGAAAAATTCGTAAGTTGAGTAGCTATTTCAATGGAAAAAGCCTGATTCGTTCCAAGGCCCCGATCCAAGTTTTTTTTTTTTATAGTGTAACTTTTTTTATAGTGTAACATTGTGTTCTGTGTGTTTCTCACATTTGTCTCTCGTTTAAACACTCAAACCTTCATGGATTTTCAACAAAATTATTAATAGTGAAGTGTGTGGGGGGGAAGGAGGAGGGGGGAGAAGACTGCGCTCTGACACGTGTGATAGCGTAGCATGACCCGGCGCGGAGCTGACAGCAAGTCTAGACCAAGGTCTAAACCAGGTCTAGACCAAGGTCTAAACCAGGACTAAACCAGGACTAAACCAGGACTAAACCAGGACTAGACCAGGTGGATTAAAGCGCCGCGCGTGGCTCTATTTCATGGTTTCGTTTCGAGTCACAGCTGAGGCGAGCCGCTGCTCTAGACCTGCCTACGTAAGGTGCTCACAGAGCAGCATGGACAGAACCGTGAGGTCGGCCTCTTCAAGACCTCCAGGCCGGTGACCGGGACAATCCCCGGACCCATGCCCGGGAGCTAGGAGAGTTAGGGAGCTCTTAAGGCGGGCTGGCAGTGTCCCCCTGGGTCCCTGGATGTCTGGGGCTCCGTGCCTGGAGGGGCCCTGGAGAGCAGGTCTAGACCTCTCTTGCATGCGAGCAGCTGCTCGCCTCAGCTGTGACTCGAAACGATACCAAGAAATAGACCCACGTGCGGCGCTTTAATCCACCTGGTCTAGTCCAGGTCTAGTCCAGGTCTAGTCCAGGTCTAGTCCAGGTCTAGTCCAGGTTTAGTCCAGGTTTAGTCCAGGTTTAATCCTGATTTAGTCCAGGTCTAGACCTGCTGGCAGCACCGGGTCAGCTGTCACACATGCCGCTATCACACGTGTCAGAGCGCACACTTCTCCCCCCCCCCCCCTTCCCCCCACACTTCACTATTAATAATTTTGTTGAAAATCTATGAAAGTTTGAGTGTTTAAACGATAGACAAATGTGAGAAAAGTTTAAATCCAGTCTGAGAAAAGCGTATAATGTGTGTGGCTGAGCGCGCATTATTTGAATTTTTGAGATTTCGCGTTTCGTAACTTGAAGTTTCATTCGTATCTAGAGACCAAAATTTACCGTGAAGGCGTTTCGTAACTTGAAATTTTCGTTTGTTGGGTCATTCGTAAGGTGAGGTACCACTGTATAGTCATAATCTATTACACCCGTAGATCATTATGTTATAATTTACACATTTTAAATCACAATATTCATCTAAAATGACTTAGTAAAAGAAGTCCCCTGACTTCTGCATTAGAAAACTGTGGTGCCCATTGCCAAAACATCATCAGAAACAAAGAGCAATGTATCTGTCAGCACACTTATTTATATTACAGAGAAGAAAATAAAATAGGAGAACAAAGTACTGAACAGTAGGCGTATGACGGTGGTGGTGATATATGGCGTCTTAAAAAATAAGCAATTAAAGATTGCTCAGAAATGAGATCCAGCTTTTTCAGTTCCAACTCCGATATTGTAGTCTGGAGTATCTGCTGATACCTGATATCAACCAATGCCAGTGCAGAGACTGAAAACAACATTCATTTCCTTTGAACAAACATAAAATAAGACAGAACTGATCCAAATGTGTTATCTATCTCTCAAGTAACTATTGAACAAGTCAAATCAAAGTTCAAACACTCTGAGAGTTTTGGGGTAAATAGTCTTATTTCATGAATTTATTTGTCTGGCCAATATATCAACTGAACTGATATTTCAGATTTAGTAGTTTCCAGGTGAAATGTTATGTTTTAAAAGAGCAAACCAACCAAAACCCTGCAGGGATTATTTCAGTCTATACATCATAACACCAAACATTTCTCCACCGCTTACTTATTGTGCTCCGACTGGAGTGATAATGATGAGAATAGCGTGACAATGGGAGCGAACGAGCATCTGTGATTAGAAAGAAATTCACATTCAATTATGGTGGTTAATAGGCAACACACCTTTGTTTTGCACACTGCTAAATGCTCCCCACACTTCCGCGCCTGGAAGTGCAGAGGAGAAATAACAAGAGACATTTTGTATTTAAATTTAGTTTGTTTTTATGATTATGCAAATGAGCGCCCCCTGTAGTTATGTTACAGACTGCGAGTCGTCGTAATGGCTGGAAATGCATTAGACTGTGAAATATTTGTTTGTGCACTCGCTTTGATGAGACGTTTAATTGAAAGAAAAATATGTTACGAGCTCAGACTTGATTTCCATACGCAGAGGAGAGGGGAGGGGGATAATTCAGGCATTTCTTGGACCACTTTGTTCTGGAGTAATATTATTTTTGAATTAACGCTAAGGCGACACACTTCTCAAATACTTTACAAAGACGTGACTCTGGTCAGCGGTGAATCTCCCCGTTTTCAGATGGGTGTGATTGACAGATGGATTAGCCAATCAGTGACACACACGTATATGTCCGTATCAAAACAAAACAAGGAAAAAAGAAATGGGAAAAAAATATCACAAGGCTCTGAAAAACATGGCAGATTTTGGCCGAATTAATGAGAGAAGCACTAAACTCTGTTCATCTGAGGTGAGAGAAATTTTGTTCAAAATGATACGTGACTAATGAGCTCCTTTGTCACTGAAATAAAACTTTAAAAAACTTTTTTAACTTTTAAAAAATCTATGTTTGAAGTAAAAGTATGTTTGTTTAAAGGTGCGTTGTACAGCTTTCCAGATGGAGGGTCTGTCACCTACTTGTCTCCATGGAGATGTTATTGCTTTGCAGTGTTGGGCAAGTTACTCAAAAACTGTAATGCACTACTTATTACTTGTTACTGTCATATTAAAGTAATGCCTTACATTACAATATTACTCTAAATAAAAAGTAAGGCATTACACTACTTTTGCATTACTTTAGTTACTCTCGCCAAAATGACTGGAAATAAGGATTTGGCAATCTACAGTGCAAATCTCTCATGTGTCATGACTTTCACCTGCATCCAGGAGGTTTTGGGAGCCTGCAGACTGAAAACCAACATGTTCAGTAATTGCGGGCGACTCCACCCTGGAGAGTGGCAGCATGTCTTCCACAATATACTCGGCAACGAGCCTTCTCACCTCTCGTGGCTGGAGATTCTCTGGTCGGGTCAACATCAGTTTCGGCTGCTTTGTTGGGGTTGTATCGTTCCCTGTCCCATCCCCTCCTTTCCTGACTAATTTCGCGGTGCTATGGCAAGTGCTTCGTCAAATTGCTTGTACTGCATTTCGACGTGGAAAGAGGTTTGGGATTCACACACAGTGTGCATTTAACTAAAATGTTCTTGGAGTCCTTATTTTGAACAAAGTGAAAGTAGTGGGCGTATGCCCATCTTGAAAAGGAGCTAGCACGATCCGATTCTTCTGGTTCTGTCATCCTTTGTCAGTCTGCCAGTTCGAGACGAAGTAAAAGGAAATGGAATGTTCTGCGCGGACTTATCAGATTCAGTAGCTGATCTCGCGTTGATCCGCGAACTTTGTATGAAGAAAACGCAAAACCCACAAAAACAAAGCAGGTTAAAAATGCATTGTAATGTGCGCGTTACTGGCATTGTAACGAGTAATATATTACTGATTTTCTTCCCTGTAATGCGTTACATTACTGCGTTACACCAAAAAGTAATGCATTACAGTAATTAATTACTTTTGTAACGAGTTACTCCCAACACTGTTGCTTTGTCAGTAATGTTCCAGGGTATGACAGTAAACACATCTAGCGTCCATTCATTGCGGATGTTTCTATTGCTCAAAAATACAATAATTGTCTGTGAATAGACCTGTAATGCTTATAGTCGTCTCCCACCTGCTTGTCTTCATCTGTTTCAAGTGAAGACAAGCGGGTGACAGACCCTCCACTAGAAAAGTTGCACAGTGCACTTTTAAAGTATTTTAAATTCCTTAAAGGTCCCATGGCATGAAATTTTCACTTTCTGAGGATTTTGAACGTTAATGTGAGCTCCCCTACCCTGTTTAGCCCCCCCCCCCCATGGTTAAAAGTTGCGAAATGTCTAAACTGAGCATTTGCGATCCTTTTCAAAAAAACGGAGCTCAAACGGGCGATTTTGAACAAGGCACCTTATTGACGTCAGATCGGAAAAAAAAAGCAAATGCAGTTCCACCCCCGTCTGTCTGTACTCAGTGTCTCTGTAAATCACGCCCAGAGAGTTTGGACTGCGAATGCGCTAGGCAATGCGAAATGCGTTTTTTTATTTGCCTGGAGGCACGTCCGAGTGTTTCTAGGCTCGGAAGTCCTTTATCTGAGCCTCTGGACCTTTGAACAGCAGTGGTTTAATTTTATTTTCTGTGGAAATGTGTTTATTTTTCAATGGAACGCTTCAAATCTCTCCCCCGTGCAAAAACACGGAAATGGATCAGCTGAGGACTACAGCGGAGAGCGGAGAGTTTGGCCACGCCCCCACCCTCTACTATAGGCCAGCTCTTTTCTCCTCATTTGCATTCAAGCAACAACGCCCAGAATAAAGTGTTTGAGAGAGATATTTATGACTCTTTCTCATCTTATCTCTGTTTCTCATGCACTGAGTGTTGATTTTGAAGAAGGATTCATTTACAGTATTAGGGAACCATTAAGGAGCCATATAAAAGCATCAAGAAGTACCATGTCATGGGATCTTTAAACCTGACCTATCTGTCTCCCCAGATACAGGTATGAGGTAAATATGTTCAAATCCAAAAGCTTTTACTGGTACCAACTCTAATGCTGATTTATTTTTATATCCCATTTATTTGGTGTTTTGTTCTCAGGATGGTTTACAGTTTCAGAAAACATAATGAGCCTCACATGAGTGTCTCCGTTGGGTTGCCAGTTTCAATGTTAAAATCCAGTTGGTTTAAACTGGCAGCACAAATGTGTGGCTCCTTTTGCTTTTTGGAAAAAAAACATAAAATTATAACAACAATATGATATCCAGCTTTTTGTAATTAAGAATAAATCAGCTTTACAGTTCTTTATACTACTAGTGCACTATAGAACTTTCCATATGGAGGGTCTTTTACTTACTTTTCTCCATGGAGATGTTATTGCTTTGTCATTAAGAATAAATCAGCCTCACGGTTCCTTTAAAGGTGCACTATAGAACTTTCTTATATCCATTGAGTTAGAATATTCCACAGTATAGCATTAAAGGAGAATTAATGTTTTTTACAATCTGAGCCTTATTTCGGTAATAAAACAAGTATATTACATGCTACGGCTCAAACTGGTGCTACGGCTAACGCAAATCTAAAACATCTCTGGAAGTGCTCCATATGACACCAAAGTGCTATGGGTGAGTAAAACAACTTGTTTTATTATCGAAATAAGGCTCAGATTGTAAAAAACGTTAATTCTTCTTTAACATTATATATCCTGTTCCTTATTCAGGAAGAGGTGTTTTTATTGCTAACAACAACTGTGAGCTTGCTAATGTCTCCACTGACCTGTAACTTGTCCTGCTGACAAAACTTGCTTTTTTTTTTCCAAGGAGAAAAATGGCACAGTGTGGAACATTGCAGGCAACGCAAGAACATCTCTGTGGCAACAAGCAGCTGACAAACCCTCCACTAGATTCTCTTTTGTCTTTCATTAAACTTTTTACATCTGATGCCTTCCCAAGTAGCACAAAAACCTGCTTACCTCAGTCTTTAAAGGTCCCATGGCATGAAATTTTCACTTTCTGAGGTTTTTGAAAGTGAATGTGAGCTCCCCTACCCTGTTTACCCCCCCCCCCCCCCCCCCCATGGCTAAAAGTTGCGAAATGTCTAAACTGAGCATTTGCGATCCTTTTCTGCGTTAGAAAAAATCAGAGCTGAAACGGGCGATTCTGAACAAGGCACCTTATTGACGTCAGCTCGAAAAAAGAAATGCAAATGCAGTTCCACCCCCGTCTGTCTGTACTCAGCGTCTCTGTAAATCACACCCAGAGAGTTTGGACTGCGGAGGAGCTACGCAATGCGACATGCGGTTTTTTATTTGCCTGGAGGAACTTGCGAGTGTTTCTAGGCTCGGAAGTCCTTTATCTGAGCCTGTGGATATCTGAAACAGCAGTGGTTTCATTTTATTTTCTGTGGAAATGTGTTTATTTTTCGATGGAAGGCTTCTCATCTCTCCCCCCGTGCAAAAACACGGAAGTGGGTCACAGAGCGGAGCGGAGAGCTTGACCACGCCCCCACCCCCTACTATAGGCCATCTCTGTCCTCCTCATTTGCATTCAAGCAACAACGCCCATAATGGAGTGTTCCAGAGTGACATTTATGACTCTTTCTCATCTTATCTCTCTTTCTCATGCACTGAGTCTTGATTTTGAAGAAGGATTCATTTACAGTATTAGGGAACCATTAAGGAGCCATATAAAAGCATCAAGAAGTACCATGTCATGGGACCTTTAAGGGACTTGTGTTACACTATTTTCTGAACTATGTTATGATGTTGTTTCCTCATCATAAACAGGCCTGGAGTTGTGTTTTGTTTCATTCACACATGTTTAACACACAAACCCTGCATATTTAGGCTGAGTTGTGCTCTCAACCAGAAAACACTCTGCTCCACCTTGTGATGTCATGTGGTAATGCAGGAAGTGCTCAATTGTTTTTAATTTAAACTCCATCTATCTTTACTAGAATCATTTGGATTTGCAGCCCTGGAATTGCCCGTCTCTACTGGCCTAAAGGTAAAAGGTCGCTGTTAACTTGAAAACTACCACTTCATGACATCACAAGGTGGAATGAAGCAGTTTAAGCTTTGGGCATGTGGACAGACTAATAATAAAGGATTACTCAAACGTGTGTGAATGAAACCAAACACAACTCCAGGTATGTTTTTGAGAAGGTAACAGTGTTATAACACAATTTACAGGACAAGCACAAGAATCCATTTTGTGTACTATAGGACCTTTCATCTCTGTGTGTTTTATGGGGCGGCTGTGATTACGTTATATTTACCAAGTGGGAGACAGGATGTTAACTGTAGTCATTTTACAGTAGATAACTCAATAAGGAATCTTGGGGCTCTCTGTCGCCGCGGGATACTGAGTTGTGCAGTGTCTGGCCTCTCAAATGCAATAACAAACACAATGATACAAATACACTCTCAATCCAATCTCTCTTATTTATGGTCTTTTCTACTAACAGTTGAAATGCAATGTAGGAGATACAAGGAGGAAGCAGGGGAAGGGATAGTGTGCATGTCATAGAGCAGGAGATAGTGGAGGGGTGAGAGAGTGCACTTATATGTACACCCCCCTGAATGAAACAAAACACAACTCAAACAAGTATGTTTGTGAGGAGGTAACGACATTCTAACATGACTTACAGATCCCATGACATGGTACTTCTTGATGCTTTTATATGGCGTCTTAATGGTTCCCTAATACTGTAAATGAATCCTTCTTCAAAATCAAGACTCAGTGCATGAGATAGCCCCATGAACACAGTCAGAGTCAAAAATATCTCTCTGAAACACTTTATTCTGGGCGTTGTTGCTTGAATGCAAATGAGGAGGACAGAGACAGGCCAGAGCAGCGGGTGGGGAGGGGGCCAAACTCTCCACTCTTTCCTCATTTAGCTGTGCGCTGTGTGCTGTCACCCACTTCCGCATTTTAGTGAGAGGAAGATACGAGACGCGTTCCATTGAAAAATAAACACATTTCCACAGAAAATAAAATGAAACCACTGCTGTTTCAGAGGTTCGGAGGCTCGGATAAAGGACATCCGAGCCTGGAAACACTCTCACGTGCCTCCAGGCAAATAAAAAAATGCATCTCGCATTGCGTAGCTCGTTTGCGGTCCAAACTCTCTGGCCATGATTTCCAGAGACGGTGGGTAGACATCCCGACGGGGGGTGGAACTACATTTGCATTTTTCCCTGAGTGTGACATCAGAAATTTCCCTTGTTCAGAATCACCTGTTTGGGCTGTCCTTTTCAAACGCGGAAAAGGATCGCAAATGCTCAGTTTACACATTTCGCAACTTTTAGCCATGGGGGGGGGCTAAACAGTATTTAACGTTCAAAAACCTCAGAAAGTGAAAATGTCATGCCATGGGACCTTTAAAGCTCACAAGAGTCAATTTTATTCTAGGCAAATCAATAACATCTCCATGGAGACAAGCAGGTGGCAGACTCTCAAGCTGGCTCTCCACTGGAAAAGTTATACAGTGTGTCTTTAATTTGCATTTCCTCCACACTTTTCCCTATTCCTCAAAGCAGTCCCATTCCTCTCCAACTGCTCCTGTTTGCTTTGCTTTTCCGAGGACACAAATCTGTAATCAAGACTCCCCTTCGACGGAGTGCACAGTGTTGGGGGTGCAATTCCTCTGATTAATGGCTCTTTACTGCACTGTGAAGAGAGCGGATAATTATGCGCCACCCTGCGTTTCTGTCGCTTCCTTTGTCGACCATATTTGGAGCGTGCATTGCTTTCGTACCATATCTATCTCCTCTCATCGGGTAAATGATGCTAAAATGTTTTCACTTAGAAGGGAGCTTTAATTGGTTCAACACGAGTGAGCCTGTGTATGATTGTAATTATGGGTTTCACTCAGTGGTGGAAGAAGTATTCAACTTTCAAGTAAGAAGTACCGTTACTTCAATAAAAATATTACTCAAGTAGGAGTGAAACTATGCTGCTAGAAAAATACAATTTCTTTAAAAAAGTTTGTGATGTAAATGTAATTGACATCCTCGCTGCAGGACACAGTTCTGGCTCAGATTTCACTTTTATTCAAAAGCTGAGTGGAGTAACGGGGTCTGTTATATAAGGCTTTGGAGCTGTCAATCAACCACACACACACACACACAGAGATCCCAGGACATAGTTTCTTTCCATATATTTGAGCAGTTTTTCTTGTTATATTGTAAAAAAAAAGAAAAGAAACAGCTCTTGAGGTCAAAACAAGTCAGCTGTGTACAATTTACTGTCCGATATTCAGGAAATGTGCATTAGCTTGCTAGTTGTTGCTACTAATTGTATACTAGTTGTTGCACCGGCCTCTGTAAGTTGTGAAAAACACTTATAAATTCATAGCGGTGAATAATCAGGATGCTCTGAATGCACAAGGTAAGTGAGGAATAACTTTGGACCACTGCAAATCGTTTGAGTTATTTTTTTTTCAAAATCAGGTACAGCCACTTTAAAGGGACAGTGTGTAAGATTTTTACCCGTTAATTACTGAAATTGAAGATACCCATTCAAAAATACATTGTTTTCCAAGCCTTTTCACTTCCATCATGAAATCAAAGTATTCTTTTGGACTTAGATATAGTCACATAAAAGGGGGATCTTCCCCATGCAGAGGCAGCCATTTTGAATACGAGAGCCGCAGAAGGACATTTGGGCTCCGCCTTCGCCTTCGGCAAGGCTCGTGGTTTTGGGTAAACAACACAACCATGCTGCCGGATCAGACGTCGTAATTAGGGATGCAAATTATCGGTTAATTCATTAACTGATAGTTGATTGACCTTATCGATCGATTAACGATTAACTGATAAGCGGCGTTTTTCACCTGGATTTTAGTGTTTCAATAGGGTCTTTAAGAATATAAGCTATAGTAACATAACACTGAGTCAAAAATATATCATAGTATTATTATATTGTATATTCCTCAATTAATTATTCCTTAGTAAAAAGCAGACAAATGTATTGATGCTGAATAACAAAATACAGTAATCCCTCGCTCTATCCAATTTTTTTTTTATAGTGTAACTTTTTTTTATAGTGTAACATTGTGTTCTGTCCTGATTGGCTAAGAGACTAGACCAGGACTGAACGTGGACTGGACCAGGTCTGAACCAGGTCTGGACCTGGACTGGACCTGGACTGGACCGGGACTCGACCGGGTCTAGACCTGGACTAGACCAGGATTAAACCACCACGTGCCGCTGCTGCTGGTTTCGCCGCGGCCCGCGCCCCGAGCCGCAGGCCAGCCGCGCGGGGCTTGGGGCGCGGCGAAACCAGCAGCAGCGGCACGCATTCCGGGTTCGATCTCGCCTCGCGCGTACACCCGGGGCTGCTGAGCAGTGCCGTTGGCGCCTGCGGTCGGCTGTGAGTCGAGCTTGGCGCAGCGCGGTTGCCTTGTTTCGGGTGCGCGTGTCCGCGGTTAGCGGTTAATTACAATGAATGCATTTTGATCGACCAACGTCTTAATCGACAATTAACCGTTAATCGATTAATTGTTGACATCCCTAGTCGTAATGGATCTAACACGTGTTTTGGACTAAATTGTTTTACTGGATTTTATTCGCTGGATCCTTACGGACAAATTGAGAGCAAGTTTATGGTGAAATACAGAGTTTGACCTGTGCAAAGCATTCTAAGGTAAGCTAACCTCGTTTTGTGCTTTTCCGTATAAAAGCCCCATGTGCTCAGGGAGTGATTATTGTGCAGGGAAATGAATTGCATAGTCAAAAAGAGGAGACTGTAAGGTTTCATTTGATGTGTAGAGTGTCATGGTACACGATCGGGAATGTGTGTTTTCATGAGAAAAGAAAACAAAAACAAAAACGGGACCGCGTTTTATTTATACAGTAGCGGCACGTGGCTCGTGCGTGCGCTCGGGTGACCCTCGAGGTCTGCCGTAGCTAAAACAGAAAGTGTAATAGCACCATCCACCTATGTGCCACGAATCCTACACACTGGGGCTTTAAGCAGTGAGCCCATATAAGGACATGGAGTGAGGAGGAAGGGAGTTCACTACCAAAAATACTCTCAAAAAGGTGCAGGTACTGTTTGAATTTGATCAAATGCAAGGTTCAATTTCAAGGTGCGCTGTGTAAGAGGAAAGGTGGGTGTGTTGCCCAAGGACACATCACCAGCATTCTGTGTGCCATGCCAGGGGTATAGAACAGCCATTCCTTTAGTTACTGGGCAAACAGCTGTACCAACAGCTGGTGTACCCAACAATGCTAACATGTAATTAAATGTTTGGATCAGAATTTGAACAGAAAGGAAAATAAAAAAACAAACAAACTTGGAACTACAAAATCCCACTGGCACGATGCGTTCACTGCCTGCTGTAATTTTACACTTCCTCTTCTATACAACAAGCCCATGCAATGTAACACGTGTTTAACCAGGAGACTGATTTGTTTTCCTATGTGCATCACTCAGAAATATGTAGTTGCCATGGATACCTCTTGTTTCGCCGCAAATTAGAGTGAACGCAAACATGGCCTACCCCTGCACAGCCCGTGTTTACAAAAGACAGGCACTCCGCATCCATTTGAAAGCGTCAGATGGTGGAAGATTCACAGTTTTCCGGATAATAGGATGTTTTCGTAGCTTTGTTGTATCACTGCTTCTGTGAAAGAGAGTCCTAGGTGTGGTTTTCTTTCCAATTATAACCACCCGAGTCAGATCTGCGAAGAGGAGGGATGTCAAAAGGATCAACACTCAGATACTAAAACTACGAAACTATGAAAACTAGATACTCATTTGAGCAGGTATCAATACTAAAAATGTCACATTCACAGGATAGAAATGAAGCTTTCATGAATTTAGAACGATCTTGAGCTGTGTCAGAACAAGTATAAGAGCACATAGACTAGTACACGCCCATGGACCACTATGGAACCTACAGGACCACTGATTACACAGATATAAGACTACATGGTAATATAAAAGTAGGGATGCACCGATACTGATACTGATACTGATACTGGTATAGAATATCAACATTGATACAGATTAGCAGGGTAAGATATGAGTTCAATGATATCAGGTAAACTAATATGTTGCATTTAATTGGATGTAAAAAGACTATTTACAGGCAGATTTTGGAATAGAACATCTCATAAGGTTTGAACATTTATTCATACAAAGCTGCTCAGTAGTTTAACGTAGGGGTGCTCAATATGTCGATCGCGATCAACAGGTCGATCGGGGGCCAAGTGTCAGTCGATCGCCAGAGCTTAATGCTGAATACCGATTTTTTTTTGTGAAATCTGATTTTTTGCGCATGCGTTCCAGAGGACACGACGAGGTCACACTCAGCGAGCGTGCTCAATGTTTATGGAAGTCACCTAAAGTTGCTGTAGTACCGGAGCCAGAACATGTACAGCTTATTTGTTTTAAGGAGGAGATGGAGAAGGAGGACAACGTTTTTGGCCACGGCGTTTTGTGGGCCAGTGGCAGCATCCGTATGAACGTGTTGGTGTGGAGTCGCAGACAAAAGTGGTGGGATTGCTACGTGCTTCGCCGCTTCACTGCAGGCATGAAAATCCCTCACCTTTTGGCGAAATTCGCCGATACGTTCAGGATATGTCCCTTTCTCCGGAGCTCCGGATAATTAAAGTCTGTGGATATACAGCGCGATACACGTGGATGCGCGAACTATCGACAACACGGCAAACTGTTACAATGGAGCTGACCGCGTTCTTATGGGGTCAGTCATATTATCGTATTATTTCTGCATCAAAGGGAGAGATTAGCTGACAGCAGGGGCCCGGAACTAAACCAGGTCTAAACCAGGTCTAAACCAGGTCTAAACCGGGACTAATCCGGGACTAAACCGGGACTAAACCAGGTCTAAACCAAGACTAAACCAGGTCTAAACCAGGTCTAAACCGGGACTAATCCGGGACTAAACCGGGACTAAACCAGGTCTAAACCAAGACTAAACCAGGTCTAAACCAGGTCTAAACCAGGTCTGAACCAGGACTAAGGTGTGTGTGTGTGTGTGTGTGTGTGTGTAGATCCCGGTCAAAAAAAGATTGAGGACCCCTGGTTTAAAGGATAAATAACAGTTGCATAATAAGTTAATAAGTTAACTGTTTTAAGGAAATGAGTGTCATTCTCCATCCCTACACTGGTATCAGTTAATATTGGGTATTGGCAGATACTTAAGCCAAATTATGGATATTGGTATCAGAACTGAAAAAGCTGGATCAGTGCATACCTATATAAAAGAATAAAACTTCTACACCACTGAAACTGCTAGAAATCGCATCAGGTTTGTAAAGTTGTATACAAAAGGGTCTTACTGCCAAACATAAGGAGGTTTTGAATGAGGCCCAGGAGAGATCACTAGTTTACTGAAACGTGCATGGATGATGAAAGAACAGCATTAAAACATGGTAGAAAGCTTCAAAAACGTGATTTTATTTGTTCTTTCTACGCATTTTTCCAGCTTATAGGATGTTGCTGTTGCTTTGTTGTGTCACTGCTTTTGTTGGAGAGAGTCCGGGTGCTATGGGGATGTAGTCATTATTGTTTTACACAGTTCATAAGTCAGGTTTAGCTGCAGTTTTATTTCCAATTAAAACTGGAGTTAATGAATGCGCTCAGAGAGAGACCATGCCACTGTGTGAAAAAAGCATGGAAGGGAGCTAATTATGATTCTGTGTCTGTTTCTGATCTACAAGGAATGTTTCATAAACTTTATAATTGCAATCATAACTATTTAGTCAATAACTTTTATTTACAAATAGATAATGAGAGATGAGTTGTGTTTTTGCACAAGTATTATACTTAAAGGTCCCATGGCATGAAATTTTCACTTTCTGAGGTTTTTGAACGTTAATGTGAGCTCCCCTACCCTGTTTAGGCCCCCCCCCCATGGTTAAAAGTTGAGAAATGTCAAAACTGAGCATTTGCGATCCTTTTCTGCGTTAGAAAAAATCAGAGCTCGATTTTGAACAAGGAAACTTATTGACGTCAGCTCGAAAAAAGTAATGCAAATGCAGTTCCACCCCCGTCTGTCTGTGCTCAGCGTCTTTGTAAATCACGCCCAGAGAGTTTGGACTGCGGAGGAGCTACGCAATGCGAAATACGTTTTTTTATTTGCCTGGAGGAACTTGCAAGTGTTTCTAGGCTCGGAAGTCCTTTATCTGAGCCTGTGGAGCCTGTGGCGGCACGGTGGCTGAGTGGTTAGCGCTCATGCTTCACAGCAAGAAGGTTCCGGGTTCGATCCCCGGGTCGCCCAGGCCTTTCTGTGTGTGTTCTGTGTGGAGTTTGCATGCATGGTCTGGGTTCGATCCCCGGGTCGCCTGGGCCTTTCTGTGTGGAGTTTGCATGTTCTCCCCGTGTCTGGGTGGGTTTTCTCCGGGCACTCCGGTTTCCCCCACCAACCCAAAACATGCACCATGGGTAAATCCTCCAGCTTAGGTCCTGACCAATCCGAAGCAAGAAGATCATGGAGATGGTCCCCGGGCGCAGTAATGTGCTGCCCACTGCTCCTAATAACAGGATGGGTTAAATGCAGAACTGGAATTTCCCCACTGTGGGACTAATAAAGGCATAGCTTTCTTTCTGGATATCTGAAACAGCAGTGGTTTAATTTTATTTTCTGTGGAAATGTGTTTATTTTTCAATGGAAGGCTTCTCATCTCTCCCCCCGTGCAAAAACACGGAAGTGGGTCACAGAGCGGAGCGGAGAGCTTGGCCACGCCCCCACCCCCTACTATAGGCCATCTTTGTCCTCCTCATTTGCATTCAAGCAACAACGCCCATAATGGAGTGTTCCAGAGTGACATTTATGACTCTTTCTCATCTTATCTCTCTTTCTCATGCACTGAGTCTTGATTTTGAAGAAGGATTCATTTACAGTATTAGGGAACCATTAAGG